>PXOD01000207.1:0-90062 GCA_003012165.1 Paramyrothecium roridum
GTTGGTGCTGCTTGTGGCTGTGGTTGCGGCTCTGGCTGTTGCTGCCAGGTTTGCTTCGGTTTCTCTGGCTCAGGAGGCGGGAGGAGGCCGGGTTGTGGAGGGTGGCTCTTGAGGGGGAGGAGGCGGTGGTGGAGGGGGGGGGGAGGAGGAGGAGGAGCTTGATATTGTGGAGGAGGTTGATGAGATTGGGGTGGTGGCGCATGGGACCGCGAATGCGGCCCAGGTTGCGGCGGAGGACCGCCTGGTGTTGAATGAGGCGGAGGAGGAGGAGGAGGGCCGCTGCTTGAGGAAGTGTTTCCATGTGGTGGCGGCGGAGGGGGCGCACTCGAAGTGGATGCACCTCCAGTGTGTGCGCGTTCGAAGGGCCCTCGTGACGAGTGACCCCTGGGATCTGAACCATGGTTGGAAGCCGGAGGCGGGCCGTTCTGCGTCCTTCCCAGAGCCCAAGCACCGAAACCGACTCCTATCAACAACATGGTGATACCCATGTTGCCAAGCCCCTGAAAACTGTCCCACCAAGCACGAAAAGCCGGGGCCATGCTCTGGCAAAGCACGACCAAGATCAAGGCCGAGGCGAAGCCGGCCACGAAGCTATTGACATTTGGTTGCAACGATGGCAAATATAGGAAGCCGGCGCCGGCGGAATGCTCGGGAATGACGAAGATGTCATACTTTCCGGGAGGCAGCCCCGAGGACTTTGGGACCCCGCCGTGAGGCGGAGGCGGCGGCGGCGTGTCCATCGAGGCCCCTCCTCAGGTTGAAGTTGCTGAAGGGAGATTTGCAGATGCGGGTATCGAGGGCAGAACAACGCTTCGAGCGAGTCGATCGGACTATGGAGACGCCATGAACAGAGTTGCAGTTGTGGAAGGGTTGGACGCCTGGCCAGGGTTAGCGACATATACCACAATCGATTCTACCCATGACGAAGAATTGGACATGGAAATATCATCTTACCGAGGTCAAGAGAAAAGTCGTGGCGGTTTGAAGCAAAGCGAAGAAATCGAGGAGGGAAATCCGCAGCAAAACAAGCGCCAGACTCCAGAGCAATAAGGATGGCAATACGCTCAACGGCAACGTTCGCTATGCAGAAAAGGACTTGGGTATCGAAACTGTCACGTCCGAGTCTAGGGTTAGCAGAAGCTGACCTCCCAGCGGTTGGTTGGTCCTGGCGCTGTCAAGGGGATTTGGTGTGGAGGAGAGGCGAAGAAAAAAAAAAAGCCGGTGATTGTTTACTTTCTAAATTGGCCGGAGCTGAGCTCGAGCATGGCGGCCCGAAAGTTAGATAATTTTGGGGGCGGGAGGGTGGCTGCTGTTTCGCTGCGTGTCCGGGCGCTAAAAGAACGCCTGGAGCGTTGGGCCCGCAAGAGGAGGGAAGAAGAGGGGGGGAGGCCCCATCCAGTAAAAGCCACCTGCAATTTTGGAGCCAAGCCTCCGCCGCCAAGACTCCGCTGTCTTCCTCAGGATTCGTCACAGCTTGAGCGATGATCTGGCCCAGAACGTGGGTGTTTTGTTGTGGTTCGCTCGCTACCATGCGATGCGGCCTACGATTGCTCCGTCGGGGAAGCAGGCAAGCACGAGATATTGTTTGCGTCCTGGTCAGGCGAACTGTGGCGATGACGCCCAGAGTGCTCCGCGTCTGCCGCTCATAAACTACTTGAGCATCATCCACCCGTTCCCGCGATGGTAGCATCTCATTTCCCGGCAGAGCAGCATGGCAAATCACTACAACCCTACCTTTGTCACAAGAAGATGCTAATTACACCGGTTGTTCTAGGTAGCCATTTCGGATTAATGCCTCTTGGAAACCATCGAAACAAGCTTCGTCGACTGCCGCTTATGCCATCCTTAACGAGCTTAAAGCCGTTTTGTCATACGCCGCCTGTGCTGAATCGTTCAGGGTCCGCCAAGCATTCTTATGTGGCGGTCAGTATGGCTCCACCGTGCTCCTCAAGGACGGACCATGGTAACTTGAACCGGGATACTCCTCGTTACACAGTTTCCGACCGCCCCTGTTTGCATTCAGCGCTCCTCAATGCTCGACTTTCGCCAGGTGCCGCCGACAAAGACGGTGTTTTCTCACTGTTCGAATATTTCCTTTGCCATCAATTCGAGCGCAGAACGTTGCATCGGCCTTGTCTTGACAGTGAGCTTCTCGGCTCGGGTTGTGGTGGAGCCACGGGCTCGTTGCCTAGCAACGCCGAACCGCTTGCATTGCCTGCGCGTTTGCAGACGTGACGTCGTCCACCAGTGAGGTCACGAAATATCCTGCCGTCACGTCAATAGCTCGTACTGCTTCGGTCGCCTTCGAACATATTCACCCAGTAAGAGCCAAGCATACTCCCCTCTAGGTGCCCTGTTGCACGAAGTGTTTATGCAGTCTGCGAACGTGGACCTGGAAATCCCTGCTCCACGTGGGGGTCTGGAATCCTAGCCTCTCGCCCCCTCGAACAACGCCAGGCAGTAAATACGCGAACATGCATGGCTGGGATGGAGCCGTTGAAGATACACACACGTGGGAACAGGGCTAGCCAGCCTCTGAGCTAAGACAAGTGCACTATACAATTGTGACTCATGTTTATCGTCCCGCCTTGTCGGATGGGCTTAGAGACACTTTGTGATGACGGCCAAACGAAGCATCTGCCATGCTACATACCCCCTCGGGCCACCCTATTGTGAATAGAGTATTTACATAAGCTATAAATCCAGAATTACCAGAAGAAGTAGAAGAAAAGGTAATATATATATTCTTTAATCCCTGTGGTTCAATAGAGCTCATCCATAGCGATCATTACTTCCGAACCAACCCATTACCAGATGGAATCCAAATTACTCGGCAGATTCACATTTTAGAAACAGCAAGCGCTGGAAAATACTATCACGGAAATGGACCAATCAGGTGTGGAAAGTGTCCATGTATCCAAATCGTAAGAAGACCACCGTTCAGCCTCATGCATATGGTCAGATTGCGTCTCCAGCAATCGGGAGGTATATCCATACTAAGCAACCGCAGCATACCATACAGGTCGCCGTGGTAGACTCGATTAGGTGCCTTCATCATGGCCATCTGTGGCGACGGCTATACCTGTTCGACCAAATGGCGGGAATTTGACGCGGATCCAGATGTGGTACGTTCAGTAGTTCAAGTTCAAGTTGGCGTAGTCTAACCAAGTCCAGGCCGGCATAGGAGTACGTCAAGCCTGCCTGCAATCCAGCTTCCAGTAAACCTGGTGGTGATCCTGTCCAATGTGTAGCTGATATTCTGAGAAGGTCATCGCATCCTTCCTCATCGCCGCGTGGTTCACATTTTCCATCGCTCTCTTCGCATATATCTTTATCGGTGATGCTTTGAACAACAAAGATGGCTCGCTTAACCAGCGAATCACCAATGACCTTGATGAGTTTATTATCAACACGTGCAAGGAGCTCCAAACCATCGTTATTGAAAGCGTCGTGCCGCAGTGTCTCATTGATTTGGCCAAGAGGCGGCCGCAATGGCTGAGGCGCCTTACAAAGAAGCGGCTGGAGCCGTTCTGCTTGGCGTTAGCAGATCAACAACTAATAATAAGCGCAGCTATACTACTTGTTGGCTTTTCGAGACATTGCGAGATCACAGAATATCACTTCCTCATTGTCTGGCACTTGGCACAGAGTTCTTCCGGCGCATTTCTGTCCGTCCTCCTGCTAGCATATCCCTCCTTGGACACACATTTCAAAAAGGGTTGGCGTTTCCTATGGATAACAGCCTTTTACTGTTGTATCATGGCATCGAGCCTTGTCGTTTACAATAGTAATATCGAGGTAGTATTTGGTAATCCAATCGGTTGCACATGGGAACTCGTCGGCCAAGGCCAAGGCTTCATCGACCTTAGCATCATCTATATTATTTTCAGTTTCCTCGTCAATCTATGGAGTTACGGCTATAGTATGACTATCTTCTATCCGCAAGTCTGGGAAGTGCCTGTTCTGGGAGACTTGCTTCTGCTTCCGTTCAATCTCATGGATCTTCTGACACTTCTTTACTGGTACGTAAAGTCTTTTCGCGAGCAACATAGCAACGGCTGGATGGCGCCTCATTTGCGCTTGTTCGAAGCACTTACACTACTTTGGTTTGCTATTTGCTTTACCATCCATGAGATCATTTGGTCTCTGTACTTCGGTCTAGCACTTATCTTTGCTGCACTCACGGAGTCGACATGGCGGATCCAGAATCTACGGGACAACGCTCCAATGCTTGGCCGAGTTGGGAATGAAGATGAATGGGGGTTTGGGCAGGTTCTGCCGATGCTACTACTGGCCATCGCCTTGCTTGCGTTCCTAGAAATCGTTATCAGTAAGATGCCTGTAGCTCACCTGTTCGCCCACGGAGGTAGCTAACTGTGGTAGCTACATCGACTGAAAGAGCATGCGAAGGCAGGAATGGACTGCATGAGAATGGACGAGCCGTAAAGGCAACAACTCATGCGGCTAATTTGACCGAGGCAGATGGTTCCACACCTGAGATCCACATACGGCCATTATCCCGAGTGCCCAATTTGGCAACGATGGTGACTTCATTACCAGGCTCACAAGCGACAACTTTGCGGGACCCTCGTCGGTGGCATAATATGGAAGCAGAGGTCAAGGAGACATGCAAAGTCCTGTACGAGAATCAATTTTTCCAGATCTGGCTGTGGTTTATCATTCTTGCATGTCCGTCATTGTTCATTGTCGGAGTCTTCCAACTGGAGTGGGGGCTTCCCATATAGTCATGTGCATAGTAAACTCAACGTTACTGTTAGAGTCGAGGGAGTCTGGATAGCATAACACCGGTGGTGATTCTGCTCAATGCTCAGGCTGCGAGTTTCAAAAATTCCATAGAGTGAGATGTCCACAGTCCAAAGACAAGAGCAAGGTAAGCAGAGTGGATTAACCATCGCACTCTTAATTATCCTATTCCTTCAGGTATGCAAGATATTCGCTGGCTTCGCAGTAATTCCGTGTAAAGTGTCAACGCCCCAACCCATCCAGAAGTAGAAACAGGAGGTCCCAGCCAAGACTCCGCCCAATCTATAACCCGTATCAACTCAGTCCGTTGTGCTGCCTGGCTAGCGGGTACGCAGAAAGAAGGTGATTAGTTCTGCGATCCAAGTCAGCCCATCGTTGAGACGGGCGAAAACCCAGAGCCACCAGACAATCACCTCAACCACCCATAATACAACTCGTACAACCGCCGCCACAGGTACCAGTCACATTTTGCGGATCCGATTGTTGGCCACCTTGACCTTGGCCCCAACCCTGCCCGTATCTTCGTCCAACTGCTCGAGCATCTCAATCTGGCGAGCCACCTCGTCGTTGATTTGCAGGCCCATGTCCTTCTGTCTGCGGATGATGGCGGCCAGCTGCTCGACTTGCGCGTCCTGTGCCTCCATCTCGACCTTCTGCAGCTGTAGCACCCCTTGATTGTCGAGCTCCCTCGTCTTGTCTGTCTCCGGCAGAGGTGCCCCCAAAACGCGACCGCCAGGTCGGCCACCGTGCAGCAGTGCAGCCTTGTCTGATGACGATGCAATTGCTTGGCCGCCTCCGCGACCAGCAAAGGCAGCAGAGCTGGGCGTACTGTTCGAAAGCTTGTCCAAGCCATCCCGCTCGATGCGAGCGGCCGAGACCAGGTCGCGGCGTCGCCGCAGCTCGCCTTCGCCCAACCGTCCGGATTCCTGCATCTTTCGGAGGCCATCAGCGAGCGTGGCAATGAGGGTCCCCGCCTTGACAAGCGCTCTCTTCGCCGCAGCCCCGGCCTCTGCCACCGCCGTACTGTTCCCGCTGTCTATAGCGCCGTCTCGTTTCGATAGACATTGTCTCGCATCGTGCAGACATTGCTTCATTTCTCGATGGATATCGAGCCAGGTTCCCGGATCTGCCGCCCCGGCCGCGGCATTGGCTGTCAACCCACCCGCCGAAACGGCCGAGTTGGTCGTACTAGAACTGGGCAGGTTGAGGAACGCCCGCCAGGCCGATGTATCCCGCCATCGGCGATCTGGCGTCTCCGCAATCGACCGAAGGTATTTTTGAAGCCCGGCTTGCCGCTCGCTCGTCAGCTCCGGCGAGTTTACAGTGGACTTGAGCCAGTGTTTTCCAGGCAAGGCCTCGGGTGGTGGCGCACCGACCTGTTCTATCAGGGTCTTGTGCAATGTAAGAAAGTCTGAGTAGCGTTTCTGAACGACAAACGAGCGAAGAGGTAGACGAAGAGTGATGTTGTAAAGAGTGTACGGCTTGGACGAGCCCTCGCTCGAGACGCTTGTTGAAGGGATCGCAATCTCGGGCGGCGGCGCCATATTATGTCGTCACTTGGTGTTCAACTGAGGCCGTCGTACAATTCAATGCAGATTAAAAGAGTAATGCTGCTCAAATACAGGCTGAGAGGCTGCGCAGTTGATGAGGTCGCGTGTCTGGCTGAGGAAGTGGTCAGCTGTGTATGAATGATGATGCAACCGGAAAGGCCCAGGTCCAGCAGCCTAAAAGCGGGTCTCGCCAGGTCATTTCTGCGGCAGGGTCCTAGCATTGGCGTCTTGCTTTGGGCGCTGCACTGCCCCAGCAACAGCGGCGTTAATGCACTGTAGGGATGACGACACAAGTCTCAACCTCACGGAATCACACACAAAACGGTGCTGAAACAACATCCACGATAGCTTCAACTCGCCAAATGTTCATATACAAGTATTGCTTCTGGTGCTACAGCCTATGACTACCTGTATCAAAAACTTTACCAGTCACACGTCAACCGCTCCGTGGAGCAGTACATTGGTAATGTCATTTTCAGTGTCAAATGTCCCATGTGTTTGAATATCCACAGCAATGGAACCGGTGAGAGGAGACCTAGAGCCTTCGCCAAATATGTCAGCTTTGATTGTCAAGAACTCGAAACTATGCCAACATCGATTTGGGTTATTTAACATGGGCGATCAGCACATTGGCAAGGGTTACTCAATCCTTGAATCTATACACGTCTCTCCACAGGAGATTCCATTATTTGCTCTACCAAGCAGTTACACACGCCATCCTCGATGCGTCTAGTATTTTTGGACGCCATCGCATGTATTCGTATCTCGTTTCGTTGAAGCCACCAGTCGCCCCGTGGCGCTTGGGCTAGCTTAGCTTCATTTCATTCCACCAGGTACCAAGCCATCCATCTACTGCAATTTGAGATAACCTTCTACAGTGGGCTTAGAAGGTTTCCTGATCATCCAGGCCATCACCGTCTTCCGGAATCTCAAATCCTTCCTCGGTTGTGTATAAAATCGTCTGGATGTGCTTGATCAAACCGTCTTCCTGCTTCTCGAGCTCAGGATCCTCCTCCACGGCTTGCTGCACCAACAACTCGATCTGCCTGAGCTTGTTGAAGTAGAAGTCGCGCTCCCGCTCGAGGCTGCCGACGGTCTCCTTCAGGGTAGCGTTCTCCTGCTGCAGGGCGGCCGTAGCAGGGCCAGCAGTCTTTGCGACTCGAGGAGCAGCGCCCGTGGCAGCAGGCCCGCGGCGTGCTGCTGTGTTGGAGGCAGCTCGTGGTGCAGCAGCTCCCGTCGAGGCGATAGGTGCGCCCTTTCTGCGTCCAACAGCGTCGTAGTCGTGATCGGGGAAGTTCAGATCCCAGAACTTCTTGGTCCACTGCAAGAACTCCAGGTTGTCCTGCATCTTGCACTTGACGAGCGACTCGACGGGAATGGGCTTGTCGATCTGATGCTTCGCGAAGGTGTCTATGCACGGTTAGCTGACAGTATTAGGTCAGGGGTGGTATGGTTGCGTACTTTGCAAGACCTTGAAATTTTGAATGTATGCGTATTCGCCTGTGGCGTTGAACTTGACGCGGGACATGGGCACATCCATATAGATACTGTCAAACACCTGGCACAGAGCGGCACTGAAGGGGTCGTTAGCTGCCAGGGATCACAACCTGAGAACATGGCGGGGGAGGGGTAAAGCAACTCACCCAGTTCCGCACTGCTCAACCTTGGTGATGTTGAGCTGAAGAAGACTGTTGAGCCATTGCACGAGCTCTTGCCTGTTGAATCGGATGGGTTAGAGCCGCGAACATGGCAGTTTATTGTCGTGTCGTCACCAACCTTGACTCGCCCATCTTGACTGATTTTGAGGGTGGATTTATGAGGTGGGATAAAATTAAAGGCCGAAGCCACCGCTAGGACGAGATCGAAGATCAGGTGGGAGGGGAGTCGCGAGAGGAGCGGTGCCAGGAGACGTGAGGAACGGCGTGGGTATCGAGAAGCTGAGATATGTCGTGATGCGTGGTGCAACGGAGCTGGGACGGGCCAGGAGGAAATTAGTGCTATTATTTCGCTGTGGTTCTAATGTGGTCGCGAGCGAGATCTCGTCGCCCAATCAACCACAATAGTGGGGTTACTCGGGCAAACAACGGGTGCCCTGTGGGAATGGCGGTACCTGGCTAGAAACATTGTTAGGTAAGCAGCGTTCCAATCCTCTCACCGCCAAAATTTCCAAAAAGTGGCAGAAAAAAGTGGCAGGCCTGTGAAAATGGCAGTCGAGGTTTGCTTTGCAAGGACCCCACAGACGCCAAATCTTAACAGCGACGTCGAGCATTGTCAAGATGGCCCCCTCACAGAAAAGGAAACCGATTGAGGATGATTTCATCCATACGATCTCGGATACCGAGGATCTGCCCGTCGAAGACGAAACTGCCCCTTCTCAGCCACCGAAAAAGAAGGCTAAGACAACCAAGAAGGACAAGGTGAAGAAGCAGAATGAGGATGCGGCCGATGTTGAAGCCGAGCCCGAAGGCATCTGGGGCAAGAATGAAGAAGACGATGGCGCCATGGACTCTGATTTCGAGTTTGCCGACGCCAATGTCGACACTGTTGGCGACGACGAGTTCGAAGGCTGGGGCTTTGAAGGTGCAAAGAAGGGTATGTCGGCTGAGAAGCGCGGCGTCGATCTGGATGAAATAATACGAAGGCGGCGGGAGAAGAAGGGAGTAAAAGCAGCCGAAGATAACGCGGAGAGCTCCAACGAAGAGGCCGAGGACGGCATGCAGGTTGATTTAGACGATGATGACGACGAAGTCTTGGCCGACGATGCATTTGGCATGAATGCTGGGTCCGACGAGGAAGGCTCAGACGGCGAAGAGGATGGAGAAGAGGAAGCTGAAGGAGATGACGACGATGACGATGACGACGACGCAGCTTCCGACAATGACTCTGTGGCCACGCCAGTGGAGCACCCCGACGACAACGAGGCGTCCGACACGAGTGACCAGGAAGATGCAGAAGAGGCTGCCAAACGCGATGCGTTCTTTGCTGAAGGAGAAAAGGAAAAGGTTGGCAAGAAGACTGACGCAGCGTCATTCCAAGCCATGTCTTTGTCTCGACCCATCCTGCGTGGTCTCGCAAGCGTGGGGTTCTCGAAGCCCACGCCCATTCAATCAAAGACGATTCCCATTGCACTGATGGGCAAGGACCTGGTCGGTGGTGCCGTCACCGGTTCCGGAAAGACGGGTGCCTTTGTCGTTCCCATCCTTGAGCGTCTGCTGTACCGTCCCAAGAAGATCCCAACCACTCGCGTTGTCATTCTTACACCAACACGTGAGTTGGCCATCCAGTGTCACGCTGTCGCCACGAAACTTGCAGCCCACACCGACATCAAGTTCACCCTCGCCGTGGGTGGTTTGAGTCTCAAGGTCCAAGAAGCGGAGCTCCGTCTCCGGCCTGATGTTATCATCGCCACTCCTGGTCGATTTATCGACCACATGAGGAACTCGGCCAGCTTTAACGTCGATACCGTGGAGATTTTGGTCCTCGATGAGGCTGATCGCATGTTGGAAGATGGTTTCGCAGATGAGCTTAACGAGATTTTGACCACACTGCCCAAGTCTCGTCAAACAATGCTCTTCTCGGCCACCATGACGTCCACAGTCGATCGACTTATTCGAGTAGGACTGGATAAGCCTGTCAGGCTGATGGTGGACGCACAGAAGAAGACCGTTACGACGCTGGTGCAGGAGTTCGTTCGCTTACGTCCTGGTCGCGAGGAGAAGCGCATGGGCTATCTCATCCATCTGTGTAGGACGCTCTACACGGAAAAAGTCATTATCTTCTTCCGGCAAAAAAAGGAGGCGCATCGCGCACGCATTATCTTTGGGCTTATGGGCCTGCGTTGTGCGGAGTTGCATGGTAGCATGAATCAGGCACAGGTAAGAAGCCCGATGGGTTGGCTGGTACTTTGCTAACGAAACCAGCGAATCGCAAGTGTTGAAGAATTCCGTGATGGAAAGGTTCCATTCCTGCTTGCCACCGACTTGGCCTCGCGAGGTCTGGATATCAAGGGTGTTGATTCGGTCATCAACTACGAAGCACCTCAGTCACTCGAGATTTACGTCCACCGTGTCGGTCGTACCGCCCGTGCCGGTCGCCATGGTACCGCCTTGACCATTGCAGCCGAGCCAGACCGAAAGGTTGTCAAGGCGGCAGTGAAGGCAGGTAAGGCACAGGGAGCCAAGATCATCAGCCGCGTGGTGGAAGCCAGCGAGGTGGACAAGCTGCAGGCAGAAATCGACGATCTGGAGGACGAGATCGAGGAGATTATGAAGGAGGAGAAGGAGGAGAAGCAGCTCGCACAGGCAGAGATGCAAGTCAGGAAGGGCGAGAACCTCATCGAGCATGAGGCAGAGATCAAGTCAAGACCTCGACGAACTTGGTTCGAAACGCAGCACGACAAGAAGACGGCGAAGCAGGCCGGGAAGGACGAGCTAAACGGAATGCGAGAGGCGATGAAGAAGAAGAACGCGGGTAAGCTCAGTAACAAGGACAAGAAGCGACTGGACGCCAAGGCCATGCGCACAGAGGGCAGATCGTGGAAGAAAGGCAAGACGAGCGAGGCGGAGATGAAGGCCAAGGCGAAGACGAAGAGCGCCAAAAAGGCGGCGAACAAAGGCAAGGTAAAGACCAAGATGCCCGGAAAGGCCAAGGCGAGGCGGTAGAGCGCAAAGTGAAATAGACATGTAAATGAAGTACTAAATAATGGAAATATTGATCATTCACCCAAATACCTACCTTGTGGACGTTGGGATTCGAAGTGGTTGTTAAACACGACCTACAAAATGGATTAGATTGATGGAAAGTGAACGAACAACAATACATGATAAATGAATACAGCGGAATAGAGTGCACATGCATTTTTGTTCTTCGCTTTGCAGGAAGCAAAGATAATAATAGAGCCAGTTCCACGTTGGACGAGTACAGCTTGATAATTGGCAAGCCCAAAAGGGCTACGACTTAAGGTACCTACATTAGTGGACTTGGGGTACCTCTGTCGATGTACTTGTAGCTGCTTCCCTGCGTCATGGCGATCACGAGCTCTCGTCCCTCCACCACCCATAGAGCTGCTGCTGGCTGCTGAGCGAGACACTGCGTGCTTCGGTCGTGCAATTTGAATTGTCCATTTCCTCCCCCCCCCTGGACCACGTCAGGTGACGCCATCACCAACACACCGCGCCCTGCCGCTGCCGCTCTGCCGCGTGCGTCCAGGCCCGAGTCCCTTCGCGCGACGGCCCCTTGTCAGACGACCGGCTCGCCTGAGGCGACGCTACAGCATCTGGGCTGCTCATCCGCCAACGTCCACCATCCCGCTCCGCTTCGATTTCGACTCGACTCGCCTCTGGACATCACGGCCCGCCGCTGCATGTCGCTCCGCTCAGGCTTTCCGTATAAAGCGTCTGTCTTTCTGCGTCCCCTCGCTGCAGCGCGGGCTCCTGCACCCAGCACCATCCTCTTTCGAGCTTTTGGTTCCGGCCGACGTCATCCCCGCCACAGACAGGGTTTCTTCCGACATCTGATTCCTCGCGCCGTCCGCGCTCGGTATAGGGAACGTCTGCTCGACTTCCGCCTCAATACCCTTCCCTTGGTCAAACACAAGTTTCAATCGCTCATCTACGGTTTCATTGTCAAGAATCAGCGTAAGCGCGCCGAGAGGACTCGCCTAGTCGACGCTGTTGCCAGGCAGGGCCGACGTCTGCTCCTGGGACCCCGCAGACAGCAGCGACAGCTCAAACATGGGACTGGCCGACCCGGCGCCATAGTGCGACGCAACATGCCTACGATCGGGGGCATGCCTGGTGGCTACGGCCCGACCGCGGACGACACACAAGCCAATGCGGGCGCCGCGGGAGCGAGGGAGTATGGCTACAAACGAAAGAAGCTGGCGGCAATGGCAGGTTCAATCTACCGCTCAGGGCAAGCAGCTGTAACAGAGATCCGCGAGTCGTACGCACAGACGAGGACAAGAGGCTTCGACGCCGACTTTGACAGCCAGGGGAACATGCACATTCCCGGGTCCTTTCCTGACGCTGCCATCATTGCGCACGGAACTGACCAGATGGTGCTATTTCCGTCCTATGCAAAGCAGCACATCAAACAAGACTGGAGCCAGGAAACAGCGCACACTTCGCAAACGGCTCACGGCAGCATCCGGGACGAGGAATACTGGCGTCGGGAATGGGAGCGGAATGAAGATGAAAAGGCCATTGTCGATGTCGACGTCCGTGGGTGGATTTATTCTCCACATGTTGCGCCCATGACGAGGCGCAACCGTATACTCGTAGGACTTGCACGGCAGCTGAGCGGCCTTCCTGCTCCCAAAGCGGAGCAGGCGATGCCAGGAGGGCCGGCCGGACCAGTAGCCACGCATCACCAGATGCACGAGGATATGCGCGAGCAGGAAAAGATTGCTCGGGAGGCAGCTAGGATCGAGCGGCAGGGTCAGGAGGAGAAGCAGGTTGCTTACCGTGGCGGTTACAGTGAAAAACCTCAGGATAACCCGGACCAGGAGAGCGAGGGCATGTCCTACAGAGGTCGCCGTGGAAGTGCTACACCCGAATCAGCGCCAGGAAGCCCTGTAATGCCCGCTCGTCAGGCTTCGACGAACGCTACTGAACTGACCGAAGCCGAATTGGCTGTGGCGAATGCGAACCTGATGGCCAGGATAGCGCCTTTCATGACCAATCCCCTTGTTTCACTTCCGATTACACTGTTCTTTTATAACGACAAGCAGTCGCAATCACGTACTGTGATGACCAACGACGCGGGACACTTCAACGTGCGCGCTCCGCTCGATTTCATTCCTACGAATGTGAGGGTTTTGGCAAACGAGCGACTCTCTGCCATCCAGGAGATTAAAATCATTGAGCCGTTCGGCGTGAGCCTGATCAGCGACATTGACGACACCGTTAAGCGATCCAACATCTCGGCAGGCGCACGCGAGATTTTCCGAAACACATTCATTCGTGAACTGGCGGACCTCACCGTTGATGGTGTCAGGGATTGGTACAGCAGCCTGCATGAATTAGGTGTCAGCTTCCACTACTGCTCCAACAGCCCGTGGCAGCTGTTTCCTGTCCTGGCTACCTTCTTCAAGCTGAGCGGCCTTCCGCCAGGCTCGCTACATTTACGGCAGTATTCGGGCATGCTCCAAGGTATCTTTGAGCCGGTTGCGGAGAGGAAGAAGGGCACCTTGCAGCGCCTCATGAGAGATTTCCCTACTCGGAAGTTCTTGCTCGTTGGTGACAGTGGCGAGGCTGACTTGGAAGTATATACGGAGCTCGCTCTGGCACATCCAGGCCGTATTTTAGCGGTGTTCATCAGAGATGTCACGACACCTGAGGAGCCTGGCTACTTTGACTCGGGCTTTGATCTGCGTCGGGTAACCTCGAATTTGAAACTTGATGATACGAAAGGGGGTACAAGCACGCCTCGACAGAACACAGGCCTTGCAGCTCAAGGAAGCAAAGCACCGCACGGGCCGACTATGGGCACTTTGATTGACTTTTCTGATGAGCCAGAGGAGATAAAGCTAGACGACAAAGCTGCGCTCGCTCAAGTCATGCAATCACGCTCCGCTCCGTCAAGGACGGCCAGCTCTGCAGATCTGCTAGGGCGTAAACCGCCTCCACCACGACCAGCCAAACCGGTGGCGCTTAGGAGCTCGCCTTCTGTTGTTGAAGACCATGGTGTTGGATCTGGAACAGCTCGAGATAGAACTGGCACTTCTGATTCTGAGAAAGCACCTCCGCTGCCAAGGAGGCCAGTTGCCGAGCAGTCGACGGAGAGACCTCACCCCCTAGCACAAATGCAAAACTCGTCCCAGCAGACTATAGGAAGCAACAGGAGCACGCCAAACCTGAACGCAAGCAGGGAGCCAGGTCAAAAGCCTGTGCCTCCACTACCGCGTCGACGAGGTGTACCATCTGGGAAGAACCTCAGCCCCCGGTTATTCGGATATCGCTCGTCCAACTCGGACGTGGATTTCGAGCCGCTGCCACCCGCCGCGACGCCTCCGCCTCCGGTCACCAATTACTCCAGGTCTGGCACGCGATCCAGCGGTCCGACGCCCACCGGTTCCCCCACACTGGGTCCGGTCAACCGCAAGCTCGAGATGTGGAAGCGGCGATTGAGCCGGGCGCACGAGCTTCTGGATCAGCAAGGAGTCGCGCTGTACACTTGGCGCAAGGGCCAGGACGTTTCCGCCGAGGCGGTAGGTATCGTGAAACAGGCAATGCAGGACATGCAGAAGAAGAACAAGAACCCGCACAAGCTGGAGCAGGAGTGGAGGAGGGAACAGCAGGGCAGATGATAGGTTTGAATGTTGCATTGGCGGAAGTGTTTGTATCACGGGTTTCCTTGGGCACACGCGGCGATAGATCAAGGTGAAGGGAGTATGCACATTACCTGGGTATAGATAAAGTAACGTCTCACGCTCATGAACAATTTCATTGTCGCACCTGACTTGAGAAGTGTTTGCCATGTCTGTCGGCCAGCACTGACTGTCTTGCCCAGCATCACCATGTCAATCTTTAAGTGATCATAAATTCGTGCATCAGAAATCATCTTTCTATTAACATGGTATATGAATGACGAACTGGAACCTCTCACGCTTCACAAACCAAGGTCACTAGGAAGCAGGCTTGTAGTGAGTGATGTGGTTTGGGGGTTGAATCCGCAGCTTAAGATAACATCAAAACAACAACCGAAAAGTACTCACTCAATCAATTGACGACCATCACGCATCGAGGCTAAACTAATTCTGCGCATCTGCCCAGCTGGAAGAAGGAAAAAAAAAAAAAACCCCACAGAAGAGCAATCAATGCCCGGATCGACAACCACACTTTAGATGCTCACGATCTCTACAGGGTAGCCACACTGAAATCCCAACACACATTATTTCAATTGGCCCGTATGGGCATGAAACACATCGGTCTGCGTCCCACAGACCAAAAGAAAATTCGCAACTACGCAAAAACCAAAAAGAAAGGGTCTGGCCGGGGATTGAACCCGGGACCTCTCGCAAATAGTGCTTTAGGGTGAGCCCTAAGCGAGAATCATACCACTAGACCACCAGACCGAAGAACGAACCGGATGTAGAACCCGATCGCGTCTTTGCATGTCTGTCAGACTCTTTTTTAGTACTATATTACCTTGCGTCTTAGACAAGGTGAGACAGTGGACGTTCTTTGCCCATGGATTCGGTCGTAACTATGCATTCCATTCCCATCGCCGTGGTCGCCATACTCTTGTTTCTTTTTACGATGCCTCTCTTTTCACTTGCAAGACTACTGCTACAGCATCACCAGGGCATGAACTGTATGTAATCTAAAATGAAATAGAGGATACTGGCTATACCAGCTTACATCACATCTGCAGCATGTTGCCACTCTTCTTTAACAATGGCAATCATCGATATTGTTTCATTACTAAACGCTGGATATCCGTTTCTATGTTGTACCATGCTCGCCATGCACAACTGAACACTAACAGAGGAATTCAACCGATGCGTACATCAATGCCAAGGCACCAGACCTTGACCTTGCTCAACCGTTGCTGATCCAAGAACCTCAACTCCGTAAATCTCAACCGAGCTATTGCAAGCCTACTGCATTTTAAATTATGCAAGCCTGTTGTGCCCTCTCGAGTCCATGTCTCCCGCAAGGTTCATATGCATGATTGCGTCTGCGGTCCAGTCTTCTTCCACTTCTCTGCTTCTGTTCTCACCCAGCCACATGCTTTCCCGGCCGTCTACGCTCGGAAGCCGGATCTGGGGAGGCACTTGACCATCCCTAGACGCGGGGCGTTGCATGTTGGAGGGGTGGCCGTACGCCATGCCCAAATGCTGGCCAGGCGGATGCGAGTAGCCCTGTCCTGACGGAGGCGGGGAGGTCGTCGGGCTCACTTGGGGCGATCCCCCGGCAACTGCCATGCCTACCATGGATGGATCGTGCTGCCCATCATGCGAGAAGCCCTGATCTGGCTGATTGTGCAGCAAACCCATGTGGGCGGCTGTTGGTGTGATGTCGGCCAGATGATCCATTTGCTGGTCAAACTCTTCCTGTTCCAAGATTTGTGGCGCGGGCTCCACGTTCCTCAAGCTTGAAGACGTGGCTGGCGGGAGCCCTATGCTGCGGCCACTTCCTGTGGAAACTCTGTGCGCATCGGGGGCATCCGCGCCGCCGGTATGTTCTGCGAGGGCCTCGGCATCGAGGTCACGGATGGCGAATTGGGCTAGGGACCGCAGCTTGCGCGTCACCCATCCGGCAAGAATCTTGCCTCGCTGCTTCTCGCCCAGTCGCGACCGGGGGAAGTCTCCCTTGTTGACAAAGGCAACAATGTCGACGATGATCTGGTGCTCGTTGAGGATCGTGTTGACAATGACGGGAACGATTGAGGCCAGATACGGCTTGCGGTTAACTTCCACGAGCACCACAACTAAGCCGCCAGCTTGGAATACGGCACTGCACGCCTTTAGTACAAATTCACCCCGTAGTCTGCAAGATGATACTCACCATCCGTTGGGCACGATGTTTCGGTGGCAGCGCTCCACAGAGGCCTCAATATCCATCGGAAAGTGACTCAGCCCATTGATTTCAAACGTCTCGCCGATGCTTCCGAGAACGAACAGAACTTGCATGTCCACCTGCGCTCCGCCAGGCCCAATAGGCCGGCTGACATTGTGGAGGAAGCCAAGGTCACCTGTGCGGACGTATTGGACGCTGGGATCACCATCCACGGTCCGCCCATCGAATCGCTCCGCATCGAACGCATCTTTGGAGCCGTAGAATGCCTTGACGCACGCCTCCGAATCGACCCAAATCTCTCCGTACTCACCATCATTGCAATGCACGCGGCTCTCCGGGTTGACAATCGCAATTTGTGTAGAGACAGGCACCATGCCGGAATCTTGGATTAGCAAGGCTCGGGGGTCAGTGTCGGGGTCAACTGGGAAGATCAGGCCGCGACGAAGAGCCTTGGTATCGAGCCACAGCTCGATGGGCTCAATGCACATGTAAGACCTCGAGGCCACCATTGGGTTCAGCACATGAGAGTAGACTGTGTTAATTGCCGTGCGGTCCAGGCCAGCGGCGGCAAAGTGTAGCCGCACCTTTTGGAAAACGTCTACTCTTGGTCGACTGTCCGCCGTGATCATCATGTTGCGGAGCTCGTGCAGAGTGAAACCCTTTGCTTGCATCGAAGCCATGGCGTGATCGAGCATCTGGGGCGTGGCGTAGGTGTCCTTGATCTTGTACCTAGATAGAGTCACGAACAAGGACATGGGGTTCTGAGCGAATTCAACTGGCGACAGAAGGTAGGTCGGTGTGCCGATGTAGATACCCATAAGGCAGGTGTGTATGAAGCCCAAACCAGTTGTGCTTCGCACACAGCCAAGAACAGGTCTCGAGCTGGTCATTTGGCAAGTCTCTTTTTGAACCTTGCACATGGCCATGATGGTGTCATGGCCGAGCTGCACAGCTATTCGGCGTTGGTCAGGGGTCCAGTACGTCCAAACGATCACGGGATACCCAGGCCGTATCCAGGCCGGATCCATGGTCAGCCCCAGGTCCCTCAACCCACTGTTCTGCTTAGGTGGTTTGGTAGTGTTGTAGGTATTGGGCATGGAAATTTTGAGGACAACGGCCGATTGCTTGATGTGACTCGCGACGGGCTTAAGCTTGAGCAAGTGGTCCACATCCTGGTTGACGAGGACAGCCTTGACGTTGTAGTCGGCAATGATGTGCACGTATGCCGGTACATCCTCATTGAGCCGGTTCTGGTCAATCGGCGCCATTGGGATGATGACGGCACCAAGATTGATGCAGGCGTGAACTGCAAAGACGAAATCTTCCGAGTGCGTGTACATCAACACGAGATGGTCACCAGGCTTCACTTTGACCTTGTTCTTCAGATACATGGCCACAGCAGCAACCCGCGAGTCAAACTTCTTCCACGTGATTCCCTTGCCTTCACGTCCTCTGCCGTCAATGGTACAGTACGACAGCTCCTCGGGTTGTCGGGCTACACGCCACTGGATGAGGTCAGTAATGCATGAAAAATTGTTTAAAGGAGTTGATGTCCTGTCGTCAATAACAACCTCCCGACGATCGATTCCAGAGTATTGCTTATCAGCTGGCATGAGAATGTCTGCCCGTGACTCTGAGGAGATCTGTGACCATATACCCCCAATGGGATCTATGCCGATGGGAAGGTTGAGAACCGAATTTTCGACGCCAAATTTGACATGAACGCAGGGAAGATTGCCCAGGTCGAATTCCCGCCGGCACAACATGTTGCCGATTTCGCGGCGGCCATTCTTAATGACTCGAGGAAGAGAATTTGGAGGCGTGATCATGACACAGTAAAGCCGCAAATGATGCTCTTGCATGAGCACCTCTATGCACCGCTCAGCAAGGGAGTCAAGAAGCGCTGTATCAGGCTGCCTAGGCGGGCCTCCAGATGTAAGAGGCGCAGTTGAGGCGGCCGCGGACTCTAGCACGACGACCGGCAGGTGCTCTTCATTGACGAAGACGTCAAAGGCGGAGCAGTCATAGATCTTGGGGACATTGGTGACAATGCTGACAACGATGTGCTGTACGAAGAAATGCCGGTATTCTGCAATCTCATGGCCGTGCTCGACCCATTCTACCCTTTGACGAATGCGATCCTCGTAGAGACCTAACACAAAGATTTTGCCTTCAATGATGGTACCCAGTAGGCCTGTGCGGAGGAATTCTGGCTCAACAGCCGTTGGTGTTGGCTCGCCAGGGTCGAACTTGTAGGGACGGGCATGGAAAATGAGCTCAGTGTTCTTTGGCTGCGCCCAGAAGCCTCCGGAAAGTGAGGGAGAATCCACCCACAACTCTCCAATCGAGTGAGGCGAAGCAAGCAGGCCGGTTTCTGGGTCGACGATGGCAAGCGTCGCATCTGGGATCGGATAGCCGAAAGCGCCGACTCGGACTGTACCGGGCTCGTTGCTCTTTTTCTTGGCATCGTCGCCAATGGCGACCACCACCACCTCATTTGTCTTGAGGGCCTCACGATCGAGGAGGACTTCAGTCAGCTCCACCTTATCTTTCTGTTCCTTTGTCGTTGTGGTACCGCCCAGCAAACTTCCGAAACCGTTCGAAGGCGCCGACTTGTCCTTCTCCTTTTCCTTTTCATCCTTGTCCTCTTCTGAATCGATGTCAACGTCCAGCTCCAGTTTTAGAGGAACGCCCATGCGCTCCTCGCCACCAAGCCAATCACGGACGCTGACCAACATGCCGCCGTGCTCAGGGAGACAAAGCATTGGTGCGACAACCTCCCGAGCCCGCGGGTTACGAAGCGGGCGGAGCCATCGGTCAGCTAGGACTTCATGGAAACCGCCATCGACCGTCAGGGTGTCAATCAGACACAGCTTCACTGATTTGAAGTCAGGCTCTGTGCCCTTTTTGTAATTGCGCGTTGTCATGGGATCTTGCTGATAGTTGTAGGCTGCGCGCTTTAGGCCAGGGTAATCGGCAATCATGACGGTTGCCTTGTACTTGGTGATCAGGTGCGCATATAATCCAGGCACATCGACCGCTTTGCTGTCAAACCATACTGTTGTATGACCACCATAG
Source organism: Paramyrothecium roridum (assembly GCA_003012165.1). Lineage (NCBI taxonomy): Eukaryota > Fungi > Ascomycota > Sordariomycetes > Hypocreales > Stachybotryaceae > Paramyrothecium > Paramyrothecium roridum. The sequence goes on from PXOD01000207.1 coordinate 19,916, forward strand.
ACTGTCATTAGCACGCCGAGGATCATACCAATTCCCTGCCGCGGCTCGAGGTAGGACAGCATGATCTCGCTGCTAGAGCTGCGGCCAATAAGACGACCGTTTTTGTCTCGCAGCGAGGGGTTGAAAGTATCCCCAGGACCGTTGCCAGGCATTGTGGCGAAGACGGCACTGAGGCAGGCCATCTGATGCATAATTGTTCGATGGCTGAGTACAACTCCTCGCAAGTCTCCTGTAGGTGCTCGGGAGAACTCAATGTATGCCAGGTCCGGCACAACCAGTGGTGGAACGTCATCTTTCTTTTTGGGATGATAGCTGCCAAACTCATTGGTTTTCCACCATTCGACACCCTTGGGCCATGTCAGCTTTTGAGTCGTTATGTCTCGCTGGAAGGCTTTCAAGTTGTTGTCCGTTGTCAAGGCCAAGTGAGCCTGAGTGGAAGTGAGAACATAGTTGAGGCGCTGGTAGTCTTGCATATCATTGATGGGCACAGCCACCACGCCTGCAATGAAACATCCCAGGAGGGCGATGGCGAAATCAATGATCTCGCTATCGCGGTAGATCAGGGCGACACGATCACCACGATATAGTGAACTCTTGTCTCGAATAACCTGAGCTACCTTTTCTGCTCTGGAGGCAAGCTTGTCCCAGGTGATGGACGCTATTTCCTTGCCTTTGCCGTCCAGGACCCAGTATGCCGGCCTCTTGGCGATTGTTCTTGCTCTGTGTCTCAGGACGGCGGCAATGTTGTCGAACTTTGACATTGGCGTGTTGCTGTCGTGAGGGTCTTGGATCGCGAAGGGCACATCTCTGGGCTCGAGGGGCAGCTGATACTCCAACGCTTCTGGAGGCGGCAGATCGCCAGCTGTGAGCATGGGCGGTGCCATAGCGGCAGTGGGAGAGAATGCATCGCTTGACGAGTAACGCTGCTGCACGCCGTACTCAGCGTTCTGGTTTTGGTCATAATGTTGTTGGCCTGCGAAATCGGAAAAGTAGCCTTGATGATCCAGCAAGGTCGTCGTCCTGCCATCGTATGGCTGTTGTTGCGAGTCCGGATATGCACCTTGCTGATCAGGGTTAAAAGCATAATCGCCGGAAACCATGGTTCCACTCCTAGTGGGAGGTTCATTGTTGGAAGCACCGAAGAAGAGGGAGTCACGTTTTCCGGTCATGGGGCGTTCAGCGATGGCACCGCCTGGCTGTAGGAGATGTGCGGGAGTCAGACTTGGAGGCGGGCCGTATCCTGAAGTTGGTCGCTGGACGGGCGACATCGGACTGTCGAGTCCCAGGCCGGTACTGCCCATGGAACTGATTCGGTGGCCATCATTGCCAGCGAATCTCGGGGTATCTGGGGAATGTATTCGAAGACCGAGGGTTGGCTGCTGGGGGGATGCAGAGGTGTGCGATTGAACCGGGCTTTGGCTCTGGAATTGGGAGAAGAGCAAGGTTCGTCGTTTCTGGTATCTGAGGAAAAAAAATACAATATCAGTAAATTGTCCAGACCGCAGACGAATCGAGGTCATCTCCTACCCCTTTTGTGTAATGTCTCCCTCCTAATGCGCGGAACCGTCAGTGGAATCACGGATGGTGCGGAGACGTTGACGGGGCCAAGTCCTGCAAATTGAGGGGATAGACATACCTCGAGCTCGCGCTCTAGCTCGTCAAGCTTGACCTGGAGCTCGGGGTCGAGTTCAGCCATGACTGAGACGAGACGACGGCAGCGCACTTGATGTATACAGAGGCGCGAGTTCAGATGCGGCGGAGAGTGGGAGACTGGACTAGGCCCGCTGCCATGTCTCAGGGTTCGCTGGCGCGACTGTGTCTCGTGACGTAGGTAGGTCTCGGTAGTTTGCAGTGCGTACTGTTGTGGGACCAGCGGCCGGTGGGTGAACCTTGCTTGGCCAAAAGACAAGCCAAGGTAGGGTAGGTACGGTAAAGGTAGGTAAGGTAAGGTAAATGGAAGGTAACTCTGTACCTTAATCAGGTACCAGACCAGAAATCGGAAGGTGGCGTCTGCGCACAAGCAGTTTAGCTCCGTTGCCGCATTGGTTGGCGCCTAGAGGCACCTGGAAGGATGTTCGTGGGGGGCTTTTTGACCTCGGACAAAAGGCCTCCTCTCGCACTTTCAGAAACCCCATTGCCAAGCCTGGCCACGTTCTGAAGTTTCATCTTCAATAGCTTCACCTGTACTGCTGGAATAAATTACTTCAAGCAATCGTGCTGCCAAATGTTTCTTCATGATCAGTGCACCAAAACGTAGCGCTTCTCGGGCAAGGACAATGGAACGACGAACACCATCCCGACTGCACCTCATACGAGGCTCGGAGACATTGCACAACGTGCATGCCTGTAGTTTGCTACGCAGCTGATCTTAAAAGCCCGTCTACTCCCTAGACACGCTGAAAGCACTTTCCAGCTTCTTTCAAACATACAACATGGAAACTTTGTGCCGCTATTGTACTGGCATCTTCCGGCTTACGCCGGATAGCCCAAAAACCGACATTCCGTACTACCTCAATCTTCAGGATGCATACAACTCGGCGAAGATTTGTGCGATGTGCAGGGCACTTAGTTCCAATTGGCCCTTAGAGCAGGCCCGGGGCAAATTCCTTGATGTGACTGATGAAAACCTTAGCTCAATCAAGCCGTCTCTGAGCCTCTCATCCATGACATTGTCTCCGGGCGGTATCTCTTGCATACTTCTGAGCTGTCTCATGAAGGTGGAATGGCACAGTCTCGAGTATTGCAAGTTAGTTTCTGTCGTAATCTCCAGAGACAAATGTTTGACCCCCTTCCAGTGCTTCGCCATCCTCAGATTGGACGACTGACTGGTCGCAGCCTCGCCCGCTCGCAGTGCCATATGGTCGAAAATAGGGCCAAAGACAAGTGACAAACTGGCCATTGTTAAGAGATGGATGGCGGAGTGTGAGTCTATGCATCCGGAATGTGCTCCACAAATCCTGCCGCTTCCCACCAGAATGGTATATACCGGCGATGATGAGGTCCAAACTCGGCTTGTGACTCTCAATAACGATGCCGAAAGAGTCAAGTTTGCTACTCTGAGTCATTGTTGGGGTTCTCAAATACCACTCCGAGTAACCGCAGAGAACATTCATGAATTATCCAGGAGAATCCCAACCGAGGCACTCCCTCGCACTTTTCAAGAGGCAGCCGATATCTGCCGTTTCCTGAAGATCCCCTATATATGGATCGACAGTTTGTGCATCGTGCAAGATGATGCTGCGGACTGGCGCCGAGAAGCAGCGCGGATGAAGGATGTTTACGCAGGTAGTACCCTCACTATCGCCGCATCAGAAGCAACGAACGGCCTCGAAGGCTGTTTTTCGGACAGGTGGAAATGCAATCCACAAAAGCTCGAGCCGGCACAATTTGTGGTATGCGAGGAGCAGGGGAATGAGGCCTTTGCTCGAGTGTATAACGGAAATTTGACGGATAGGGTCGCACAAACACCACTCAGTGACAGAGGCTGGGTTCTGCAAGAGGAGCTTTTGTCATATCGCACTCTCTATTGTACGGGACCCGAGATGCATTGGCGATGTCACCGTCTACATCGAACTGAGGACGGTGCTGTATTTGAACGCAGCAAGTCCAAAACGAGCACCGTTGAGCCGCTGCCGGCTGGACTTTCATTTTCTTCAGCAAGCAATCCATGGCTCGCGTGGATGCAGGATTACTCTCACAGAAAGTTTACCGTTCCACAAGACCGGTTGAGTGCTCTGGCGGGAATGGTTCAACAATTTGAAGAGTTCTCAGGCTATACGCATTTACTGGGCTGCTGGAGAGAATCTTTGATTACCGAACTCTTGTGGATGAGAACTGGCCGAGATACTTCTCATTCGTTTCCTCTCCCCGGAATCCCGTCATGGTCCTGGCTTTCCCTCGCTAACATCACGTTCGACTTCTGGGGAAATGATCCAACCGGCGAAGTGTTGGAAGTAGAAGTCGAGGATCACAGCGCAGTGGCAGAGGCTGTGGTTGAATGGGAAGGGGTTCCTCTACTATCTAACATAAAACACACCAGACTCATACTCGAAGGTCCTACCCAAGAACTCACACTCCGAGTGCCGCCCGAAGGACTTCTGAATGTGCCACCTTATTTTGATGTGGGCGAAGAAGTTGTAGATGGCAGCAAATCTCTAAGCTCACGGCGGTGCGCAGCTCGTTTCGATTCTGACATAGAGAACGCGTCTGGCATCTATACTTGTATACTGATACGAACCACTCGTTTTGAAGAAAGGAGTGATAGAAAGACGAGTGAAACATTCCTCATCCTGGCACCAAAGGGCGGCGACACATATCATCGAATCGGCATTGGCGCCTTGTACAAGGATGATCCGAAAGCCTCTGGTTTTCAAGATGCCATCAGGCGGCGGATCAGCATTATCTAGAAGCAGCCTTGAAATAGCTAGATCGTGTTTTCAAGCTACATGCGTACCAGTGCTGTTGGTGTCAAGCGTGACTACGACTCCAAACGGCTTAGACGTAGACCAAATTGGAACTTTGGTACCGGCGCAACGAAGCAAGCATTGGGTAAGAAAGACCCTTGTCGAGGAGGGGCAATCGAAAGGGAACGGAGGGGTTGTCGCCACTCGTATCATGCACGGGGATGGGCCAACCGCACTTGATAGGCCACCGCAAAGCTGCATTGTTGGCGAAATACGAGAGGACGAAATGGTCAAGGACCACCGTATAGCTGCTCAATTTTCCTCACGCACTTAATTCCCATCAGGTTGAGCGGATTATTCGCCAATTCTACTTTGGGGTTTGGTTCGCGGACATGACGTACGGGCGGCAGGGGTCCAGAAGCCACTTGTCGATCAGGAGACGGTCTTTCCTGCTAACGAGATTCTGCTTTTCGAAGCTTTGTGCCATCAGGTTGAAAGAATTTGATAAGTCACAGCTAAGCATGCCATCTTCGGTTTGCGGTCGACAAGACAAAGGCACAATGACGAAGCTTTGTCTCGATTGACTGGGAGCCTCTGCTTCATTCAATGCGCAACTCGATTGCTGTACATAGCACGCTGCCGGGGACGTCTCATAAGTGAATGAAGCGGTTTCTGGATTGCGAATCTTCCATATCCGTGGGTACAGTACAATGCAATTCGCACATTCACCATAAATGACCATTTCGCTTATTAGCCAAGCCGGCCCAAGCGCCTCGATGTTCATCCGATTGATTCAAGACGGATGTCACCGGCAACGACCTACACATCACTCGAGCTTCTTCCTTCAGAGGATGACATGCATTTAATGAGTTTGTAGAACCTGGGAAACAGTAATCCACCACTTCTCCTCATTGGGGCCGCAAGCACTAGCGAATGGGAGACAAAGACGATAATTTTCCATGGATTTGTCGCTGGCAATATGGTACGCATGCCATCGGTTGCTCTCAATCTTGACAATTCACCAAGTAAGCATCTTCAGTTGAAGTGACAAACACCGTGGAAACAAAAGCCTTTTGTTCTGACGGGTCTTTCGACCGAAGCCCTTGGTTCATTGTATCCAACACGGCTTTGGATGCAAGTGAATGCCCTTCTACCTTTGTGCTCAACAATAAACCGCTGCTTTGCTTTGAGATAGATCCAATGAATGCAATCAGAGGCACAGCCTGCATTTCCAAAGTGAATGCCATTGTTATCCAATCTGATGAAAGCTCACGATGACTTCTTAAGCGCCCGAAACCCATCTGTCGACTTTGACAGGAACAAGCAAAACACTACTCGCAGAAGTCGATCTTCCTGCTGTTCTTCCTTTCTCCATCGCGGCTGGACCCCGATAATCCTTCTTTTCTAGACCATATATTTAATTCGTTGTTGAAGATGGACCAGAATTCACTACAGCAGCCGTTCACTTATGCAGGCTTCAGCCCTGTCGCTCTTCCCGATATTTCTGGAAATGACTTGTTCAACCTTGGAGATGTTTCGCTTAATTTCGCAGACGAAGATGGTTTCGATTTCGCCAGCATCTTGGGAGACTTTCCCCTTGAATCGAATTCTTTTGTCGCCCGAGAAGACCAGCTCAACCAAGCACCATTCGCACATGCTTCTCCATCACAGGAGTTTCCTATTGATCCTCGTCTTTTTGACAACCAGAAAGGCACTAGCCACCACATGGACTGTGGAACGGCCATGATACAAGAAGCCGCAGGCAATGTTGATAGTGGTCTGGTTGGTCATCCGTACCCAAGCATATACCAAACACCAGTGACTATTCCCAACTACTATCCACAGCCTCAGCATGCCCCAAACCCAGGCCAGCCCATAAACTATCACCACATGACACCTTGGGCACCTCAGTCTTCTTGGGTTTCGGATCCTTTTCCGATGCCACAGGCCCCCCATTATCCCAGGCAGTATCTCGCTCAACGGCCGCGAATAATTCAGTCTATGGTACAAATGGTCCCTCAGTATGCCGCTTACTACCCACCAAACGCTAACACGCAAACTCTGCAGCGCTTCACAGGCCCTGTTCACAGCCAGCGTACCTCCAGTCTGCGACAGAGGCGCCCCATGGTGCAGGGCTCGAGTGTGTCGAGCCCTTCGTACTTGAGCGAATCGGAATTCGAATGTTGCCCAGGCGGCAACGGTGAAGGATTCCCGAATACCCAGGGCTGGCGCTTCATATCGGGAAAGAAAGTCTCCTCCAGTCGCAAGACCAGCGAAGCTGTCCGACTGAAACAGCTGTCAAAGTGTTACAGTACGTACATTCCCGAACCTTCGAGCTGGGGTCAGCAGGGAGTAAACTCGAAACCTTTGTTTACCTATACCGAAGGTGGCTGCTGGACGAAGGGCCGCAAGTACAACGAAAGGCAGCTGAATTATTACATCAAGAACTGCCCGAGACAGCTCTTCATCTGGGTCCAGCAATGCCCTTCTCAGTCAAATTGGAGATTGAATGCCGACGACAACCTGTGCCGCTGGAACCAGTGCCCCGTTCGGAGCAACAAAATTTCACCGGGCTGGTTGCGGGTAGCATTTGATGAGTATGGAAAGGAAACTTCGACCGGGATCAAGGACCCCTACAAAGTGGCTGGAACTATGCATCTCTGGTGCTTCGAGCAGTGCTGCAATCTGGTGGAGGCCTATACCGCTGGCAAGCTTTTTGCCGATCTTCGAAGCCTTCCTTTGGAGGAGATGAATCGGATGAGCCTTGCCAGGGATACGGACCGAGACATAATGGACAATGCCTTTCGACCTTGGTTCAAGAAGCATGCTGCGTCCAACAACTTCACCCATCGGAAGCCTCTTGAGCACGAAGATACTCTGTCGTATGCGTTGGTTCAGCACCACCTCAAGGCACAGGCGATGGCACGCCAATCCACGCGGGTAACTCGCAACGCAGTCAGGCCCGAGGCGCATTGGAAGACGTTGGATGTACACATGGGGAACCTAGGTCTATATGCCGGCATCACAGAGCGGCGACTCAGAGGTCCTGGCTCCGATGTGGGTTGCGAGCTACCACCGGTTGACTTGGGGGAACAAGATTCTCAATCTCCCAGTATGGAGTCCTCCCAAGCAGTTGACGGGACTAGTGACATCCCTGATCAATGCAACTTGGAGGAACTCTTCGGGTCAGACTGGCAGGAAAAGTACGCGGGATTCTTTATGAACGATTACAGCGGCGATAACAGACATGTCTCAACAGTGTTGGGCGCAAATGGAGAGATAGGGGATTCTTCACAAGAAAGCTGCGGTGCTGAACACATTATAGGCAACCCGAGCTCTGGAAAACGGACACGCGATGATACTGAGGAGGAGAAGGACGACGACGGTCACGAGGAGGTACGCGTCGCTAAGCGAATGCGGCCATCTGAATCGACTTAGAAGCATGTCTTACACGATAAAGACCGTGAAAAAGAAAACCGGAGGCGGCAAGGCTAGTTTCTGGTTTAGCTGGCTTCGATTGTTGCTTGGACGTATGAAGGAGCGTCGGCCCGGTTCAGATGCATGAACTCACAATTATAGATTTGGAATGAGACATAATTGCAAGGATAGAGTTGAAGTTGGATATATGAAACCCTCCATGTTGGTGTGTGTGTGTGTGTGTGTGTGTATCATTAGAAATACATGATAGAAGAAGAACAGAGCCTGAAGATGTTAGATGTGGTACTTGACCTGTCAGCTTTGGGTTTTGATACGGTCCTGCCTTCCATGTCTTGTTCGTTGACGCTGAATAAAGCAATTCCGCAAATCGTTTCAGAGTTTGTCCAACCCAGGTCTTCATTGCATCTCAGCATCGCTCAGAGCCCGGCAATTCATGACACGTCCGATCTAGACTAGGGCACGGTTCGTCAATCTGTCATCCGCCCCTTGTACCACGCACTACAAGTCATCATGATCCCCATCTGCCGTTATTCATTGCAGCAGCTAGCCCGTCAGCGGAGCGCAACTTATCCCGTAATGCCTTCATATAGCAATCGCCGAGGACTTTGCTGGCACACCGGGTTGCGGAATCCAGCTGACATACTGCAGCGCAGGCATCGATCTGACTAGGATCTTTGGGTGAAGCGCGGGCTCGACGAACCAGCCCGTCTGACCTCGAACGCCGAGAACCAAAGGCAGCCGCAAAGTCTATCACACTGGGCCCTTGCGGCCTCGAGGATACTGATACTGTATGCCATAATGGGCCAGATGCAGGCTGACAGAACCGGTCCTTGGCCATCTCGCGACGGCGCCGCCGCTACTGGGCCGTCTGCGCATCGCTCCCGCGAATAGTCTAGTACGTCGATTGGAGTTGGGGGGAAGGGCATGTGGAAACGCACTGGAGCCGGGCACGGCAACGCCGAGGACGGCGCTAAGTGGTAGCGCGCCTGGTCTGGGTTGGAGATGGGATGGGTGACAGGTGTTCCAAAAAAGGCCATGCGCACATGCTTCACTCCACTCTGCCCCATGCCATGCCGGTCGCCGACGTACATTACAGTCGGTACCTACAGAAGCCCAAAGTTCAGCCCCAATCCTTCAGCACAACGACGACGGGCCCCGGGGCCATATAGACTAGCAGCTCCATCGGCCGAACTGGGTCCGCCATAATTGCTCATCTGCGGACCGACCTAAAGGTTACGACGACCTCGTTCACAACTTGGAATGTTTCATATTCGCTCACGCGACATTCGCCTTGGCTCTACAGTAATTCCTGCATTGCGCCCGAGAATTCAATCTGTCAATCATCTGTAACACGCAAGCAACCCGTTTCAGCTGGAGCGCATCTAATTAGAGCCGCAATTCCCAATCTCCCAACGGAATCCCGAACAACTGGAGCAAGAACCCCCAGCTTGTGGAGACGCGCCATCATCCTGGTTTGACGCTTTCAATAACTTACAGCAGCGAGAGACTGCTGCCAAGGAATCGAGGATCTATCGCCCCTGCAGCTGTACCTTTATCTAAATCTGGCGCAAACTGTTCGCCAGGCGCGAAGCAGACGTTGCGCCCAAATCGTCATTAGCATCTGACTGTTTGCGCCACAGCCAGGTCTTTAACTGGGACTCCCCACCTCGTGAACCACGCTTTGCTAGCTTTCCTCTTGTCGCAACATCTTTCCGAACTTTGAGGCGCGACTAGACATTTCCATTGCCAGTTGCCAGCGCTCGTTAATCGACCCAGTGCACGGCTCTTAAAAGCGGCCATCTCCCGAGAGATGGGAGAAGAGATCGGTCCTGCGCTGCAGGTGATCGTTTTGGTATGTGGCTTTCGTCATTTCGCGTCTCATTTGCAGCTTATGATCGCCATGATTGATTGATGTTACATTTGTACCTTGCGCACGGGGTGCTGCCCTATGCTTCATGACTTGCGCAACGGCGTCGAGCACAACAGAGCTTGATGCAACAGTCTGTAGAGGAATCCGTGGCTTGCGTGCTGACTCTTGTTTCCAGGGCTCTGGTGGTGGCCCTCAAGAGTCCAACACGACAGCGTTTCTTGTGCGCCCAGTCGCTCAAAAATGGGCCAAGGGCTCCATCGTCGCCGTCGACGCCGGCGTTCATCTCTCAGCTATTACGCGCCTCATTGAGGAGGCCTCACCGTCGCCCTTACCGTCCGTCCCCTACACCCTCACAACTGGACCCTTCGCAGGCTTGTCGCTTCCTTTCTCATGCGCCGCTGCCAATGCTGGCCATGTCACTCGCGCTCTCGTGGATACTTATCTCATCACACACCCTCACCTTGATCATATTTCTGGCTTCGTCATCAATACCGCAGGCCTACCAGGAACTAAGCCTAAAAAGTTGGCCGGATTGCCAAGCACGATACAAGCATTCAAGACGCACATCTTCAACAACGTCATCTGGCCTAATTTGAGCGACGAGAACAACGGCGCCGGTCTACTCACCTACCTGCGCCTGGTTGACGGCGGCAGCCCAGCGCTGGGGGACGGCGAAGGGAAGGGTTACGTAGAGATCTGCGACGGTCTCCTGGTTAAGACCTGGGGTGTCAGCCATGGTCATTGCATCGAGCGCCATAGCCATAGAGGGTCAGCGTCGAGTGCATCACCGCGGTACGGAAGCCATGATGCCGCAATGCAGGGCTCGCGGCGTGATATACACAGTCTTTCCACCATGCAGCCTGTGAGCCGAACTCAAAGCTTATTGAGCCAGGCGACGTTTGGAGGAGTATCGCCTCAAGGCACTGAGCAAGAGAGGATATGCGTGTATGATTCGAGCGCGTATTTCATCCAAGAGCCCACATACAGGCGAGAGGTTCTCATCTTTGGCGATGTCGAACCAGACAGCATCTCCCTGAGCCCACGGAACTTGTGCATTTGGCAGGAAGCTGCGCCCAAGATTGCAGCCGGCACACTGACAGCCATTTTCATCGAGTGCAGCTACGATGATTCTCGAAGTATAGATCGGCTTTATGGCCATCTGAAGCCGATATACGTGATTGAGGAGCTGCGTGCCCTGGCCGCCGAGGTGGAAGCGGTGCGCAAAGCACCCGGAGGATTGTCCAAGAAGCGGAAGCGCGCAAACACCGCCGATGCACCACGTCAAAATCTACCAAAGCACGAACATGCGCCCGACGATCCGGTTTCACCCAAGACAATCAGGTCGCCGACCCTGCCCGCCGAGTTGTCCTTTAAGGCCGTCGCCACCCCCGAAACCCCACATCTGGCTACGCCGACAGATGAGCTGACGCTCCGAGATGTCGAATTGATTGCGCCTGCGACTACGGGCACGAGGCCCTTGGAGGGTCTCAAGGTAGTGATTATCCATGTCAAAGAGAAGCTGCTGGACGAACCAGACGTAGGCCAGACCATACTCGGCCAACTGCAGGCTTACGAAGACACTGAGCAGTTGGGTTGCGACTTTGTCATCTCCAAGTCGGGACAGAGCTTCTATTTCTGAAAAATCCATAGGAACATGGAGTGCGTAGAGGGCGTTTGGCGCGAATAATCTGGACATGTATGTAACCTGGCCCCTGTTGTCATTTGCATTTTTGTTGCAATGGGCCATTGGCAAATAGATCTAGGATACTCATCTGGCATGTCAAGTAGACATGCTGCGGTAATTCACGAATTCACATTGTGTCTCACCCAGCTACGTGAGGATTACGCAACTCAAAGGGCAAATGTGAACGTCGATCGCGAACCTCCGCAAGAGCCCGGAGTAACAGCAGAGGTCAAGTCCGGTCAAGAGTTGAGCTATCTCCGTAGCCACACGCGTGGCCAAAGGCGAATGGCAAATGGCTTGGTAGATTTGCAGTAGAAAAGCGCATGGAAGACAACCTTTACGCATGGCACATGGTTTCTTTTTCTGCGCCATCTCAGCCCTACACCACTGTCAAGGCAACCCTCGCATTCCCATCTGGTGATCACAATTGCACATAGCGACCAGGAGTCAGACTGTACGACAAGCAAGAAGAATTTTTTTTAAAAAAAATCAGGGAGTTTATTCAAGGACTAGAAAGACTCGACGCTGGCCAAATGCTACCCCGATTAGCATCCTCCTCAACAGCACTCCTCATTGGGGGTGTCGCCTCGCTCCCAGGCGCAACCATTGTCCAGAGTATCTTGCCCAAGCCCAAGACAGGAAGCCCTCCGCAAAGGGACCAGGTTGACTGGGAGTGCTTCAAGCCTTACGAGAGCGTCGCGGCGAGAACGTGATGCTCCGGGGCGGAACTGGGAGGAGTCTACGTTGCGCTATGGGGTGCACTGGCATAAACAAGGCCCACGCAAGGAGCAGTCGTCAACAGAGGAGGTGTTAGGAGGATAGGGAGAGAAAAATTGCAGTCAAATTGCAAGGCTTTTTGGGACTCATCTGAAGGGATGTGCCTACTAGGACTGGCACGAACTCCAACCTTGGCCGGGTTCCGGGTTTGCATCTCCGGCAACCCCTACGCAGGAGCAGAAGAGAATGTTATCATCCAATAGATTGATATGGGAGACTTGATTGAAATTTCAAGCATTACAGATGGGAATACGGTGACATATTCCCTAAATGCTTCCTACGCCATAACGGAAGTCCATAGTGCATTGCTGAGACAGGTCTTCCTGTTCTTGCCAAGCTTAGTCCTCTACAGTATCCTATGTGTCCAGGTTGTTCACTGCCGTTACTCCTTCATGTTGCGTGGAACGGGACTAGAAGTATAGATAGGATATTTTTTTAACTAAGATATCTGAATCACAGAAAGACTCGCCCGCTGCGTAATGACGCCGAATGGGGTAGATGATCAAAAGTAGAAATAACCTCAAGACTAGCAATATCTATGCAACGGTTTGTAAGAGACCAAATTGGCCCAATAAGAGGTTTCAAGACTTGGTTCAGAGCGGAGTGCCCCCTTTGACAGAGCACAAGCTAAGGCAGACAGACTCACGCGGGGGGGGGGCACGTTTCGTTTCCAGTCTACCTTTTATTGATTGTTGGTCCTACAACTCGAAATAGAAGTCCATCTTAATCAAGCTTACTAGAATTCAAGGATACTGAGTGATGAAAATTGTTTCGTGCTGCACCGTCGAATCGCCACATGGAGCTAATCTTCCATATGTTGTTGGTCGACACACTTCCAAATCGACCAAAGCGACAAGCGGTCCAGGCGGTCTAGATTTCGAAATTTCAGCCGCCAAGCAAGGTTCGAGAGTAATGCATCTACGTAGCCGCAGAATGCAACCTAGCTAGGGGGAGGGGCTACGGTTGTTGGTTCTGACATTGCAGCTACTTCCCTGATGGAGTCAGGTGGACGATACTTCTCGTGCTTCCACCACCACTCCGGCTTGTGATTGTGAACAGGGCCAACGAGGAGAATTGTAATAGGCGACCTAATCAGCCATCTCACCAGAGAAACGAATCGCTAGGTAGGCCTTACTAGGAATTAGCTCACGTGCTACCCGCCCAACGTCTGCCTGATCAAGCCCTCTCCAAAGCCTTCACCAACCTCAACCATTTACACTTGGCTACAATCTCCCAACCTTGCTCGCCATTACACCATCTCAATACCATCAAAAAAGGAATTCGCAAAATACGCCAGCATTGCTGTACTTCTCTCAATGGCTTCTGCTGTCTCTGCAGAGCCCGCGGCCCCTTTGCCCAAAATACCATGGCCCAACTTGGTAGCAGTTACATACAACAAAGCGTACGATAACAAAACTGACACCCAGCAGTCAGCTAGCCTGCTACAAGAACGGCCTTGTGATGTCTGACCTGCCTTCATGGAAATCTGTCGGCACTATACCTCTCGAGATATTAGGCTTCGATGCTATCGATAGACCAAAGTCACCTATGTGCAGAACCTACTGGGAGATTGAATTCAAAGGCAGGACAAAGCTTTTCCTTGCCCTTGATAAGGCTGAATTCGGCATGACTATCTCTCTCAGTGCTTTGAACTATTTCACATATGATCAGGGCGAGGAGTTGGGGCCTATTCGTGTATTGGCTACTCAGCAGGACTTGACAAGCTGTGGCTTTGGTGGCCAGCAGGAGAAGGAACTCTAGGCGAAGGGAGGACAGTCTAAGGATTAGTTTATATATTTCCTTCATGGATTTTTGAAAATCAAATGGCCTGTCTTGAATAATCAATCGCTGAGGAATGTTCGCTGTAGGACATGTGCCGCCTTTGCCTCCCAAAAATGCTCGGTTTGTGTTCACAGTGCAGGCCTCGAGTCTAACAGTTATGGAAGGCTATTGAATCGACTCTGGGTGGAAGTAAGTTAATCGGTCGCCTTCGGCAACGGAAGATAGTAATTGAATGATTGTCACTAGAATGGCCGACCTTCTGAATGGCAATCCGATTATGCATCAGTTTATATCACTTGACTCCAACAAACCTGATTTGACATGAGGGTTTCAAATTACGATATCGAATAGCCCGCTGTTTTGATCGTGGCAGAGGGCCTTGACCAAGTCCAATCGGCTTTGGGATCTACACACTAGGCGGTGGAAGGACAAGCACAATCTCCGAGGGCGGAGCCTTGTCTGGTACGAGGTATGATTTCTCGCAATTATCCAGAGTAATTTTCTGTTGAGATACTTGATGAAGGAATCTCGCGGAGCAGAAGGAGAGCCTAGGTAGATAAGCAGGCGGTTGGCGAAAAAGGGTCCACTGCACCAAAGGATATAGCAGTAGTATGAATATTGACACCTCTTCCTTTCTTCGTTTCTTTTCGGATTTCTTAGAAAAAATAAAATCAGAACAATCTATAATACAAAACCTATTAAAGGTATTTTAAGAGAATTTTCTTATATTTTATAGCTTACAATATGAGGGAAGCCAAATGGTTGCGGTTCGTTGGTAACGTATAATCGATAGAAGCAAGCTCAAGTAAGGTTATTAGTTTTGAATCATTACGTAAGGCAGTTCCCGCTCCGAACGTCATTCGAGATTTGAGGGTCCAAAAATGCGATTCTGCACGTACATTAGCGGCTCCATGCAGTCACTCGCCGAAGCCAAGCTAAAAATATTCCACAGCGACTTGTCCCAAAAAATTCCTATGCGGCGGCGACGGCCAAAGACGTCTTGATTCCCCATAAAAAAAAAGAAGAGACCACCCTCATCGTCGACGTTCGCCTGCAGTCGACTTCTGATGGAGTCATGGATACGACAAGGCTCAAAAAGTAGTGTATCACGGCTCCTATCCAGACTCCTACCCACTACCGCATACGGCCGCGGCGTCCAAGACCATCACCAGCCTACCAGGCTCGCTCGGCACTACCGCAGCGCAGCATTCGCGACCACGAACTCGAAACCGCCGCCGCCCAAGCGCCACAAGCACGGTACCACCATCATGGCCACGACCGTCGAGCTCGCCATGGTGCCGACGGCCGACACGCCCGGTGTTTGCCTGTACGTTCACCACGATGCCTCGACGTACATCTTCGGCCATGTGCCCGAGGGCACTCAGCGGGCCTTTGCAAGTCGCAGGCTCGCCATGGGAAGCACAAAGCACATCTTCCTCAGCGGCGCCATCCAATGGCAGCATGTCGGTGGCCTCCTGGGCTACATGCTGAGCGCTTCGAGTGCTGTCGAGTCCGCTCGAGAGGTCAGAGAGGCGGACAATCTCGAGAGGAAGCAAAAGGGTCGCCCACTGCTCCCACCGTTCTCGCACGACGGAGTCGGAATACACGCTGGCGATAATCTTTGCCACACCCTGGCCGCGTCCCGCGCAGTCATCTTCCGCCAGCCTTTGACGATCCGCACTCACGAGCATAGAGATGACCCCCGGGCTGCAGACCCGTCAAACCTGGCGCCGGACTGGCAAGACCACGCCGTCCGGGTGTGGAAGATTCCTGTCCGGCGGACACGCTCGAGCAGCCCGCAGAAGCGACATCGCAGTGCCTCTCCAAGCGCCAAGGACGAATGGAACACCGATGCGGCAAACGCGCAACCCTCGTCAGGTGTCCAAAACTCGGACCCTGCCTTGGCTGCCCACATAGTCGAAGAGCACATGTTCAATGGCAAGCTGGGCAACCTCAAATGGGTGCCGCGCAAGCTGAGCGAGCTCAAACCGACAGAAACGGCCATCATTTGGCGTAATAACAGAATGGCACTGTACACCGGCCCGTTCGCAACGGACGACTCGAGCAAACCGCTGCCCGAGGGCACCGCCTACGTCATGGCGGACGAGAACAGCAGCGTGAGTGACGAGGTTACCCTACCCATCAATCACGTCCCTCTTCCACCCGCGTCCTACAGCGACATCTCCATGAGTTACATCATGAAGACGCAGGATCGAAGAGGCAAATTCAATCCCATCGCCGCAAAGTCGCTAGGGGTGCAGCCTAAGGATTTCAGCCTGTTGACCAAGGGCGAGAGCGTCAAGGGCAAGGATGGCATCACCGTTACACCGGACATGGTGCTTGGTGAAACGCAGCCGGGCAGGGGGATCGTCGTCGCCGACGTTGAATCGTCCGACTTTCTCGACTGCTTCGTGAGCCGGCCAGAGTGGTCTAATAAGGAGCTGTTGGCGAATATCGTTACCATGTACTGGATTCTTGGTCCGGGTTTGGCGCAGGACGCACGAGTGCAAAAGTTCATATCGGAGCACACTGAGATGAAGCACGTCTTTTGTGCACCAGACACTTGCCCCAACGCCATTAGCATCAACAGCGCCGCTGAGCTGCATACCAAGATGCGATGTGTCGATGCGGAAAGATATCCAATGCTGCAGTTCGATAACACTGTGGACTTGCAGATGACCCCTGCCGGCTCTCCCGTAGAATCAGGACGTGCAGGTGCAAAATTCCAGCTGATGCCTCGCCTGATGGACAAGGATCACCCGCCTGCCTTTGTTGATCTTCTGCAAGCTGCGAGCTCGGTTGATGAGGAGGTTCTCAAGTTGGCCCGAGAGGCTCGAGAACTGTCAACGAGCGACGAGTTTCTAGCAAGGATCGAAGAGCAGGAGCGAGATATACCAAACCGAGACGCCGAAATCATTGCCCTTGGTACTGGCTCGTCGGTACCTAGCAAGCATCGCAACGTCTCGGGTACCCTGATCCGAATCCCTGGCATTGGCAGCTATCAGTTCGACAGCGGCGAGGGCACGCTGGGTCAAATTCGGCGATTTTACGGGTTGGAAAAGACCGCGGAGGTGCTCCGTGACTTGAGATGCATAGTCATAAGCCACCTCCACGCAGATCACCACCTGGGCACCATCTCGCTCATCAAGGCCTGGTACGAGCAGACGCTCAAGGACCAGAGCAACGCAACATTGGCGATTGTCTGCATAGCGCGCTACAAGATGCTTCTCGAGGAGCTGGCCCAAGTTGAAGACTTTGGCTTCCATCGGCTACGATTCCCCTCGAGCCCCTGGGACGACGAGCGGGAACTCACCACGGCTGAGGATCTTGGAGAGGAGAATTTTGGCTTGGCTTCGATCAAGCGGATTCCTGTTCCACACTGCTGGAAATCATACGGCACGCAGCTCGAGTTCACCTCGGGCTTGCGCATCGCCTACTCGGGCGACTGCCGCCCGTCCTCGGATTTTGCGCGGGCGTGCGAGGGCGCCCACCTCCTCATCCACGAGTGCACCTTCGACAACGACATGCAGAAGCACGCCAAGGCCAAGAAGCACTCGACCATGGCCGAGGCGCTCGACGTGGCGCGGCAGATGAAGGCCCGCCGGACGCTGCTCACCCACTTTTCCCAGCGCTACACCAAGTCGGGCTCGCTGCGGCACGAGGGCGCCGCGGGTGAGGAAAAGGCCGTGCTGGTGGCCTGCGACCTTATGATGGTCAAGCTGGGCGACTTCCAAAAGGCGGCCTGCTTCACGCCTGCGATCGAGCTGCTCATGGAAAAGGAGTCGGATTGAAGAGGGAGGCTCGAGCAATGAAGTGAATGGAAACAAAGCATATATCAAGGAACAATGAACATCACATCAATGGCCGGCGGTCTAGCTAGAATAGCGATTTATATACCCCACTACAATAGAGTAACCGTCAAAGACGGCACAAAGGAGTTCCGCTTGCTCAGGTTCGCAGTCGTGTACCTTTGTCACATTGATACACATTATCTGTGGTTCCAAAACAAGCTTTTCGGTCTATTGACTACGTATCCAAAATAAGAGCAAAGGAAAAGCAGCCAAGGGCATCGATCTAGGAGGTATGCAGCAAAATAACAAGCCATGCAAACAAAACAAAAAAAATCAGGAAAATAAAGAGCAGGAGGAAAAACAATGCATGCACTCTGTGCCATGATTAGGCTGAGAACTTACATCCAAGATGAAGGGGGCGCGCCTGGGCTGCAAATGCTGCGCCGGACAGTGCGGACGGATGCCGCCATGTCAACAAGGTCCTGCCGTGTTTGCGGGTTATTTTCGCCCCGGGCGATCTCTGTAGTGTGTCGGTTGGAGGCTCCCAAGGCCCCCTGTTCAGATGCAGACGAACGAGATGGTGCGTGCTGTCTCCTGCTAGCGGTACTGCAGGCACGTCTTGGATGCGTGGCGATGATGGAATCGGTTGAGCAGGAATTAGAAAATGGTGGCGCAGCTGGGAGCATCCTCATGGTACTAGGAGCCCAGTTCGTACAGCTCGATGTGGTCTTCGGTTGGTTCGAGGTTTCAGACTCGCTCGGTCGAATGTTGAGAGGAAGCGGCGCCGGGACGCGCGTTGGAACCGGCTTTCTCTTGATGGCAAAGTTAGTAGCCCGGCCTTCTTGAGCGGGCACATAGGGATCCTTGCAAACTGCCGGTGGGAACCTGCTGGTCGAGAAATCGCCATGGCTCAGCTTTGTAAGGGGAGAAAGCAAGTCATCGCCACAGATAACGCCTGCAAGAGACTGTACAGACGGCGAGTGGCCTACACGGTCCGTGTCGGTAATGCGTCGGTGGACGTGGCGAAGCCTTAGAGGCGCCGGCATGGCGCTGACGACAGACATCGATCTTATACTCAGGCTCATTCCATCATCCTCGACGAGAGTTTGGCTAGAAGAATTTGTGTTGTCAGCACTATCAAGTTCATATTTTGTTCCGATGGTACTCCTGGAGGCTGCGACGGTGCCAGCAGGCATTCGTGTTGCCAAGTCCTGCTTGATAGCAGCCACCTTCCTGACCAACGGGCCCTTGAGCTGCCTCAGACGCTTGACTGTACGACGCCGACTCATGCGGTGACGAAGGCGCTTGCCAAAAGGAGCCAGCATAGGAGTATAAAGCGTCTTCCGCACTTTGCAGCTGGCAGTGGCGTTCGCCTTGACTAGTGCAGCCAATCTGGCCGAGTACCAATCAACTGGGTAAGGCACAGAAACGCCATAACTGGTAAGCACTACATACCTACTCTTGCTGGTTGATGCATTTGAGGATCCGGGTGCTAAGGCTCTTGACTCGTGCTCGACAATGGCGCGGCGACAGTTCAGAATCTTCTGCGAAAGGGCTTTTCCCTCATCTTCGAGACAGCGCCGTGTTGCCAGTGGGCAGTGTGCCATCCATGACTTGACAATCCGGAGCAGGCGCGGCGCCCTATACTTGTGGCCGTTCTTCTGCTCCTTTACAAATGCTTGTCGGGCGAGCAGGCCGGCATAAAGGTCGCGCAGGATCTGGTAGTCGCCGCCAACCACGGCAAGCATACATGCTTCGCAGTGGCCTTCGAGAAAACGAAGAGTGGGAGTCGGGTGGGAGGGGCCATAGATCCTGGCGTAGAGGTTCTTACCAAGCCAGGTGGCCGTTACAGCCTCGAGTCGGATAAGCCAGGCCTTCACAGGACCATGAATGCAGAGTTCGTCGGCGTTCCGAAATCGATCGCTGCGAACGGTGCATTCGTCCATAACCATTACCAAGAAGTTTCGAATGATACGAGGGTCGAGGACTTGGTGAGAAGAGCATAGATTTGCGCCCCCTGGACAAAAGGGAACACCACGCCTGCCCAAGTAAATGGCTGCACGCGTAAACAACGATGTGGGTCGGCGAAGGGACTGATCCAGACCATTTGACTGGGTCCTTTGGTTCTCAAGCCAGCTTTCTGGAATGGACACAGCCCGAGACAAGGTCGGCTCGATACTACCACCAATGCTTACGAATCGCAACATCGAGGTAAGCTGGTACAGCAAACGGTCGTCCACATCACGAAGGCCATGGTCTCTGTCTGCTAGGACCAAGGTGGGCCGTTTGTTCTCGTACTTGGGTCGTCGTGCGTAGCTCGCCATGGTGACAGAAGACCTGCTTCTTGTTCCTTATAAAGAGCTTGAGAGTCAGCGAATGTTTTTGCTTTGGGTGTCTGTTTGCTGGAGTGATGTTTCTGGCCGGCAGAAACTGAAGTGCTTGGGTTTGGTCCAGGAGCCTTCTTCGCCGGGCAGGTGCATTCTTAAATACTCGTGCAGGCCAATGAACCTAAGGTACTGTAGTCAAGTGAATGGTTCGATGTGGTGGACAGTCAATCCATCTGAAAGATAACACAAAGCCTTGTGAATTGTTTGAGTGGTGCAGGGTCGGTCGGACACTGCTTTCACCGGCGTCGCACAATGCCATTGTTTAATCGAATATAAACGTGCTCGTCAAAACAAATGCCTGCATCCTGCATCAGTCTTCGACAGTTACACAAACAGATCAATACTCCCTTTGTGGCACTTGTTCGTGGGTATGCGCCGCTAACTTCATCAACTTTGAGCCGCAGGCTCCGATATCATGGTGGCCTCTGCAGGGCCACCGAGCAAGCAGTTGATCGGGAAAGGTGCTCCATTGTGATTTGTTGTACCTCAAAAGAGTAGCAAAGTCTTTTATTAGACGAGCCTGCTGTACCAGATTCCCTCTCCAACTCAGACAAACATCGCTTGGGCGAAACTGAACAGTTTTGTTCTCCCGCTGTTTCCAAATATTTGAGACCATCTCAATACCTGCTCGTGCCTATACTTATGGATTTCGATATGTTACTGTACCAAGGGAATAAGGAAATGAGGAACATCGCGAGGCAAGGTGACTAAAGTACAGTGACGTTTCGTTGTGCGTCAAGTCGACCGTACAGCTGAAAGGAAGGTCGTCCGCCCAATTACACAAACACCGAAGAAAACCCCTCAAAACTCCTTTGAACCATGCTCGTTGACTCGTTAGTGCACTGCAAGGACAAGTAGCCTTCGCCGGTGGCTATCCGATTACTTGTGCGTGTCGTGCTGCTTCCTCCTGTTCTAAACGTTTGCGTTCTTGCCGGATCTTGGCCGCCTCCGTTCCGTCGTCCGGGTGGCCGAGGTCACGGAACCAAGGATGATTTAGAGCGTCCTTGGCTGTGATCCTCTGCGCGGGGTCGTACACAAACATTTTCTTGAGAAGGTCGAGAAAGTTCTTGAGGAAAGGAGTGTTTGTAGGAATGATGTCCTAAAAGGGGACGTTAGTATCCAGTCAAGAACAACACGATGGGTTGACTTACGTCGAGGTGTTTCATAGCCTTGACGAAGCGTCGGGAGCCTCGTGTTGTTTCGGGTGTTGGATAGTCGAGCTTGAGGCGTTTGAAGAACCTAAAATCGTAAGCCTTATTATATCATATGCACGATTGTCTGGCCACTTACTTGGACGCGGGATTGCCACCACTTCTTGAGGACATCTTGTTCACAGATTGGACAAGATGTGAGTCGATGCGGGAGCCAACGACGGCCTCCATCATCGCCAAGTGTTCCAAATTGTCGTGCGTCTGGAAAAGGGCATCTCCGGTGAAGAATTCAACCAAGATGCAGCCGATACTCCAGATGTCACATGGAAAGGACCACCCGAGGCCGAGGATGATTTCGGGTGCTCTATAATGGCGTGTTGACACGACCGAAGAATGGTATTCGTCCTGGAAGGTGGCCGATCCAAAGTCAATGAGTCGGATCTCTGTGTCCAACAGGACTCGTCGTTGCGTCGCTTGCCGGTTCATTGTGGTCGAAGATGATGGAATCTTCCTGTTGTAGGTAAAAGTCTGATAATGACTATCACAAAGCAAGATATTCTCCGGCTTCAAGTCAGTGTGGATGAGGTTAAGGTCATGCAAGACTGTAACATTTCATCAGTAATCGAACGGTGGACGTTGAGGGGTTATTTGACTTACACGCAACGCTAGTAAGCAACTGGCGAGCAAAGCTCTGAATTTGGCTGTTCGGAAAGGGAACAAAGCCATTGCTTTTGAGGAAGTCAAAGATGCTACGGCCAAGGAGGTCCATGACGATGCAGATGTGTCCTCTGTAGTCGAAGCAGTCTCTTAAATGGATGCATCGGTTCCTGTTCTCGCTGTCGTTGGCCTTGAGCGTGGCCAGCACGCGAAGTTCTATTCTAGATGCATCGCGATACTTCTGGACCGATCGAATGATTTTGACGGCGACAGCCTTGTTGCGTTTCCGATCGTGGGCTTGGACGACCTTGCCAAAGGTACCTTGTCCGAGAAGACGGACGATTTGATCTAGGTTTGTCAGTGGTGATGGAATGAACGAAAAAAAAGTTATTTGGGACTAACATTTGTCAGTGAGCTCAGCATCAGGCACGACGATGTAGTGGCCGTCATCATCATCAACCTTGACGTTCTTGTTGTAATGGTGCTGCAGAAGGGTTAGACATTTCAATCGTCATGGTTTCCACATTGGAACTACTCACATCATGCACAACGCGAACATGAACATCGGACGCCTTCTTGGGCGGGTATGGCAGTGGCTTGTATGTCAAGAACGGCTCGCCCAGGCCGTCGACATCACGTCGCTTGGCCTCGCTGGCAACTTGCTGCCGGGTACGCTTGCGTTTAAGTGGCAGCTGTGAGTTGTCGTGCTGGCTATCGGCTGACAGTGACGTGGGAGCAGTAGTATGAAGAGCCGAGTTGGTCCGATCGCTAGAAAGGGTGGAACCAATTGGCGTTGTGTTCTGCTGGGGCGTGTTGGTATGGGAGCCGACGTACTGGACGTGGTATCCGGCGTGATGACCGGCAGCCGGTTCATCATCACGTCTCTTCTTCCTCGCCGGCTGACGTGCTGTCGAACTATTGGGGGCAGCGGTATGGTTTGCCTGTGTGACCTTGCGGCCAATGTTGGCCTCGGGTTCTGGTGTGTCGTCAATGACGATGACTTCCTTGGGAAGACCGTTGCGGTAGAAATTATTCCAGTCGGGTTCCCGAGACCGCCGTCGCTTCCTCGAGGAGGCAGAATCAGGCTGAGCTATGGTGGGCATGTTTGCGGCGGCGTAGTTGTCAGCGTGGTTGTCGTTGTAATTATGGGCCTGGTGCCGTGAGTCGGAAGACGACTCGTGGAGAGGGGGTTGCGGTGCAGTAACGGCCTGTGAAGACTGGGCTACTCCATCCGTAGGAGACGAGTAGCCCGCACCGACAGGCTGATAGAAAGGAAGCAGGCGAGAAGCAGACGGTTGCAGCGTGGTGGATGAGGCCGTGTTGGAGTTGCCGACCGTCGTGGTCGCGGTTGCGGTCGTGGCAGCGGAACGGTAATTGGCGTTGCTGGCTGGTTGACGGCCCTGATGGTGCGGATAGGGCGAATGATAATGGTGCGGATGGTAGTGAGCAAGCGTGGCCACGGCCGTCGTAGGCGTCGACATCCTCGATCGACGGCGTGGAACCCAGT
The DNA here is from genome assembly GCA_003012165.1 of Paramyrothecium roridum. Taxonomy (NCBI): domain Eukaryota; kingdom Fungi; phylum Ascomycota; class Sordariomycetes; order Hypocreales; family Stachybotryaceae; genus Paramyrothecium; species Paramyrothecium roridum. Next base: position 43,363 of record PXOD01000207.1, read on the forward strand.
GTTGACTCTCCGTTCAGACAATGATGGTATGGTACGGGGCGGGAAATGATGACGGGGTGTGACAGAGGACGGCCTGGTGAGAGGAGCGCACCACTTTCGAAGGCCTTTCTCGGGTGGATGTCGGATGGGCTGTCAGACGTGGGGAGGAGAAAGAGAGAGGGAAGAGAGACGGATTGGAGGTGGCTGTGGCCACTGAGCAGCAGTCGCTACAGCGGTCACAGTGGTGTGCGTTCAGCGGGTGGTCAGTGCCAGAAAGAGCAAGCCAAGGTAGGGTACCTAATAAGGCAGACCGACCCGCACGGCACGGGAAAGTAGACTTTAAGGCAGGTGCAGCGTCCTCACCGTTGAAGCCGAAACACTTTGCAACGAGGGAGCCAAGCGGGTTGCAGTTTGATGGGCGAAATGCACTTTGTTTTGCCCAGCCAGGATGAAGACCATTTGCGAGGGTTGAGCAAGGTAGGAGAGAAACAGGCGAACAAGTGCCCCGCGTGAAGAAGAAACGACGGGAGGGAAACGCATGAACTACCTCTAACGGGTTGGCGGGCGGAGAGGAGGAGAGAGGAGAGGGTGGGTGAGGTAAAGGAAGTGGCAGCGGCCGGTACCCAGACCCAGACCCAGCGTTAGTAGTCGGTGTTCGTACCAGTACCAGTACCAACCAGTACCAGTCCCCCAGTGCCAATGCCAATGCCAATGCCAACTTCCAGTGCCAGTTCCAGCCAGTAATTGCCAGTGGATTGCGGCGGAGGCGGACGTGGATTGTGTGGATGCCGCTGGTGGTGGAGGATGATGATGGGCAGCGACTGGACGGGTTGGTGCGTGACGACGATGGCAAACTGGGCTTTGCTGGGGCCCGTCGGCTCCAAACTATGTCTTGAGCGCGAGGCTCTCTTATTTGTCTACTTGATTCTCCCTCACACTGCTCTTGGCTTGGCCTCCGTTTCCGTGACCCCATTCCAGTTGCTCATCACTCCCCGGGGGCCCCTAATTGCATCTGATACAGGCTCTCCAACGGTCGCGCCTTGTTCGCCGCCGCCGCTGCTGCTGCTGCTGCTGCTGCTGCTGCTCCTTTGGGTCTCCCTGTGTTTGCCTTACTCGGCTGGACTGCCCCAGACCGCAGTCGGAGCCAACTATGGCCAGAAAAATCACCGACCATTGGATTTGGCTCCAGTTGGTGTGGGCTGGGCTGGCCTGGGCTTGGCTTGGTCCAGCAACAGGAAAAAAAGGGTGGAGCGGACCCAAACGCAACGCCGAGTGACCCTTAAAAAGCGTGAGCCCCGTCAAGTCCATTCTGGTAACGTCCCTGGTCTCCGGGACTTCGCCCATCAGGTACTGTGGGTACCGCGGCGGTGCTAAGGCTAGCGGGGCTATGTACCTTCCACCGCAGAGTTGTGCTGAGAAGCTACATCTGCCGCTCATCGCAGACGTCAGGGCAGCAACCACAGGTACGTTTGGTGGATGTGCTTCGCTTCCACGCGGGTATGTGCAGGGTACACGAACAGCCTGCTGGGGATTGCGTGAAACCCTTTTTTACCCTTCCCGCTGTTAGAGCGTCGGGACGCCCGCCCGGCCTGCCCAGATCAGGTATCGGAATGGGGGTTCAACAAGGCTTCATGCTGGGTGCCAGCAGCCCGTGAAAAAGTCATCGAGCTGTGTCGATCATCTTCAGTTCACGGAGTAAGAAAAGTGATTATTGAGCCGTATCAACAAGATTGCCCAGGCGTGCTTTTCTCGAAGCTCTGGCGCCAGGCTGCCCTACTCATGGCCGTAAGCACATGCCTTGCACGGGGGGTCGCCTTACGTATTGGATGGAACCCACAGTTAATGCCCCAGAATTGTACCAGCAGCAGATCTCCAGGCACGATTGAAGCTCCACTTCAGCCAACTGTCCTATCAGCGACCCTGTCCAGAGTGTCTGTACCTTGCCTCAGCACGCACAGCCTGGAGAAAAGGTGCAGGAAGGCATCGTCCTGTCAACGCACGGCTTCTGCGCCTTTTGGCAATTTCTAAGAGCTCACTCACGCTCATTTTTTTCTTGTCCTACGCCCATGCTGCTTGGTTCATCCTGCTCGGCCGCGTGAGGCACACTGTAGTATCAGGACAAATCCCGCTACAACTCCGCCAATGACTTAGGGGGCTGGGGACTGTGCCCTCCTCTGTTGGTGCCGTGGGTTCAAGCAAACTCAATCACTAAAATATGGTCCGTCGAGGTCGGAGGGAAGCCCGACGCATGGTGCGGTGCTCGTCCGAGCAACATAACGTTACCGTCCTGCGAGACAGCGCCTCAGTGACGAGCGAGATTGCTTCGAGAATCCCGGGCACCGTACAATATCAACTTACCAATCGGTCCTCAAATCACACCTTCGGACTTCATCGTGCCATCCTGCACGCAGCGCATCCCCAGTTCCCAGTACGGCACGGACGCCACCCTCTGCACGCTCTGACTGGCCCGGCCGGCGGACGATGCTCCAGTTTCGCCAACCAAACGCACCCATTTCGATCTACTGTACTTTGCCAATTCACGGAGGAAGCCCAACTTCTCCACATCAGATACCTCTCTGCATCATGCCACCGCATGGCTGATGGGACACCGCACACTGGCAGTCTTCGCGCAGACCCAACAAGTGTTTTCCTGTTGATGGATATGCATATCACGTCCAGGTTGCCATGGCACATGTCCGCCTGCGACAGAGCCACACACTAACCCCGCTCACACGAAAGGGCCCTTCAGCACGCCGCATGTGCTCTGGACTGCCCCCCCCCCCCCCCCATGTCATGGCAACGCAACTTCCAAAGTACTCCGCGAGCCTTTTCTCGGCACCAACACCGTTGGGTGGCCAGAGACTTCCCAGTCCAATCAGCCACAACACGTTGGTTCACAAAAGGCTTAATGCAAGCGACCCTTTCGGCGTGAACTCACCAGTGCATTCATTCTTGCGTGATGCTCAACAAGTCGCTTGTCTTGTCATCCTTCGACCCAGCAGAGGCTCGGTTTTGTACACCAGGCCGTCTTTCAGGAAAGAGGGTTGGCCCTTGCGGATCCTTTCGCTAGCGGGACCTCTGGGTTGCGGTCTCGTCGGTCCCCAGCCAGTAGCTTCCACTCGCCTGACGTTCCATACAACCCGCTGATCTTGGGTGGCGACCGGTCTCTCATACGGTTGACCTATGAAATCATGAATCACTTCCAAAACCCATACCCTCCCGGATTTGATAGCATCAGCCCCATGTCTCTCTTCAGCCCCGATCTCTGTCATTCCGAGCAAGTTTCGCTTATCGCTTGACCAATTACTAATATGAGGCCAAGCTAAGTCCCGCAGGGGCCGTTTGGAGCGTGGTGATGAGTTTTCCGTGAGTACCGTGTGTGATAAAGGGTAAGACCACCAAGCCTCTGTGGGTAGAAGACCAGGACTGTACGCCATCTCGGCGCGCAAAATCGTGGATTGCAAACCAGCATCCCAACAAAAGTAATATCATGATTTTGCGAAAACGTTGAAAGCCATGGTTTGGCGGCTTGAGCAGACGATCACGCACTATATACAGTTGACCCTTCTCACGCAGGCTACTCTGGACGACATCTATCATCAGACTTCCCAGCCGCCATTCTTGACGCTTGCTACAGGAAGGCAGGAAGATTAACAGCAATAACACGTATTTATAATTTGAAATACTGCTTGACCGGCTACTCGTGCCGAGCCTGAGTAGATGAGGATAAATTATGGCTGAGTGAGCGTGAGACCTTTTCCGTCTCCCAAAGGCCCCAGCTTGCTCCTGTTTGCACATGCACTCGTCGGCTCCTCTCAACATTGTGTCACTGCGGCCACAGTACCAACAACAATGGAATTGTTTGGACAATGTTCGAGGAGCGTATTGTGTGCATGCAGAACAACGGAAATGTAAAGCTTACACAGTTCAGCTTCATATTGGCCTTCCAGGGACTCGCCGGCTGTCAATGCACACGACACGGCAAGACTAGTACCTTAATACATGAGTTGTGAGGCATCAGCCAAGTAATGATAATGGTACACAAGACGGTTCTATTCCACGTCGGATATTAGAAAGTTACCAAGACAGCACAACGTAGACCTGTCAATCGTGTGTACAACCATCTTGATGTAAGCTGTACTCTGGACAAGCTGTGCTCTGGAGAGTAATCACTAAGCGAGAGTGTGAATAAGTACCCAAGTTTGCTTATCCAAATATTCGAACAATGTGCAGGGGGTTTATCTCGAAACAGCAGACTGCCATGCAAGTCAGACGTCAGTGCTCGATCTGCCTTGGGAAATGCCCGGAGCATATTTGGATTTGTTATGGAACGCTATAGGGTGGCAAGTAGCAAAAACTGGCACCGCAAAGCCAGGATATTCTCACCAAGCAGTACAATAAATAGTAACATCTCTAAGCCACCTTATAAACTAAAGTTAATAGAGTTATCTTATGAAAATATGCACTAAATGCTTGTATTTTATATGAGTGTTTTCTTAGAGTTTTATTTAACCAGGCCATTAGTGATAATCAATGAATAAGCGTGGCAGTGCCTGCTTTTTTGTCAACCGCTTGGGTGGCTCCAGCTCTACGAACAGCCAATGTGAGGCAGCAGACAATGCAGTGGAGCAGGGGATGCAATCGGGTTTATAATATGGATCGACCCATTGTTTCTTTATGCCATTGCCAGTGTTATGGCTTGGTAGTTGAAGCTGCCCTTGCTCGAAGGTTGATGGGTTCGATCACCGACGCGTGTCAAAGAAATATTTTCTTTTTTGCTTTTATGCATTTCTTTTTCATTTTCCCGAGACACTTCGTCTTGTTACCTCCTCGCTGGATGTGAAGCCCCCCCAAAAATCATGAAACTACTCTTCTAAAGCAATCTACAGACAGAATGTTGGAATGTGATCGGGCTATTTACTGCGTAGTCTTCGTATGTCGATGATAGGTCTGTGGTAGATATAAGTACATATATTCCTTGAAATCTCACACACCCAACACTGCCCCTTCCTTCAATAGCTGCCTGTTGTCAATATGCCCTTATTAAGATGAGCTGATGGAAGTGCCGTAATTTCGGGAATCTCGAGGAAGCGATGAAAAGATAAAGATAAAAAAAAATCTCGTTGTAATTGATAGAGTGTTACCGAAGTACAAACTACGCCTGTGGTATCTCTGAAATCGACGATGACCATGGCCCGATGTATCACCTGAGCAACTCCTTACACTGTTCTTGCGCCAGTCCTGATCCTTCTATATGTTCCTAGTTTCCTTGCGTCTAGGCTACATTGCCTAGCGCGTCAACCCATCCCTCTCATGCCAAGCGTATCAGAGCCATCCAGCGTACAGAGAAGCAACTGTACATGTCCGTCGTGGCACATCTTGGGTGTTATGGGATCTGGCGAGTCAAATTATAGACCACGGTTGAACCAGACCTTGCCGCCAGCACCGCCCTTGCCGTGGAACTCGGGCTCCAGGCTGTCTGCGCTGATTTCTTGTTGCTGGGGGAAAACTGCCAAGGCAAGGGGCAGCACTGCGAAAGATGTTCCCGCGATCAAGACCAGGTTGATGCCAATGGGAAGCATCTTGGCCATGCGCGAGCCAGCCTTGCTCCCCTCGGTTGATACGAGCTTCTTATACCAGGCCTGCTTCTCAAAATAGTAGAGGAGCATGGGGGGGATAATCATGATGGGGCTACCGTTGAAGACTCGGCTGGCGGCTGTTTCATATACGGCGAGCTTGGCTGCCTTCTGACTGCGGCCCAAAGAGGGCACATCGCGCTCGGATTTGCCCTCCGCCTGAAGCTGCCTCTTTTCCTCCTCCGAAAGAACGGGCCTGACATCAATACCGGTCTGAATCTCGCCACGGCGCATGAGGTAGGCGTTGAGAGCACCGGCTGAGGCGACGGCTGCGAACGGCACGAGGCGCTTCAGGATGTTCCTTGTGCCCTGTGACACCTTCAATCGTGGCACCAGCGCGTTGAGGCCCAGGGCGACGGAGCATGAAGCCGAGACGGCCACAGCGTACGACTTGGCAAGTGTCGCAGTAGTCATGGGCGAAGACTTATTGGCGTTGGCGCTGTTGATGGCGACGTTGAGCGACTGGTTGGCAACTTGCCAAGCGACAATGCCTCCGGTTCCAAGGCCGGGCTGCAGCATCCCAGCGGTCACGATCAGGTTGGAGAGGACGAAGGAGGACATGCGAAAGGGGAGGAAGACGGGCTCGCCGGTATCTGACCCGTGGAGTTAGTAGATTTCCGAGAAGCGAGCCTAGTTGTTCAATTCGTACCAGGATGGAGCGTGGAGTCTACAATCTTCTTCGCCTTCCACAGCTCCGGGTTCATGTTCTCGACCTTGCCGGTCTTGAAGTCGGTGACGAGCCTCTTGGCATGTTCGAGTCCGGTCGTGCCAGCGAAGAGGGTGCTGCAAGTGATCAGTTAGCTCAGTGTTCCAACTGGACCAGCGATCACAGGTGCATTGACTGTTGTGTACTGACCTCGGGTCCGTCAGTCCAAGGGCATGTTGCACCCTGCCCCAATACGTCTTCAAGTCATACTGCGAAGCCGGCAGCTCGCGGTTGCCGGGGAGGGACGAAGACATTGCAGAAAGCTCGGCGCGACCTGCGACAGAAGATGCTGCTGCTGGAGGAAACAGATCGTGCAGGTGACCTCGAAGGTTTACCCGGCCAAGGCCCAAGCTGGAGGAGAGCAATTGTCCAACTTCGGCTGTTCGCGGCCCTGAACCCCACGAGATTGTGTTTCCGAATGTTTGGTGTCGCCGAGCAGCCGGTCTAAATTCGGGGACAGCGGTACCTCGAGCCAGACCGATTTCGGCTTAACGGCCCAGCATGGCGGCTTCATTTTAGGGCATGTACAAGCCAAGACACTGCCTTTTCGCTGTGGGGGGAGGTAGCGGCCAGCTCGTAGCTTGAAGCAGGACGAGCAAATGGCGGTAAAGGGTCAAGTTGCTTGACAATTTCTGGCAGGCACTGAGGAGTTGGAGCGATATAGGAGTTCTTGAGAACAATTGTAGAAGCAAAAAGGATCGCCATGCAGAAAAATGACTGGCCTTTTGCATCCGCGGGGATCCATCTGCTTAACCACATTACCTGAAGCGCATAGCGCCAACCAACAAAAAAAAAACACTCGCACTATGCCCCCCAGTAGCAAGGCAAGGAACCCAAAAAAAGTCGCGCTGATGCGCTGGAGCTATCTTGTGACGACCACGCCAGGAGTCGAACCTGGAATCTTCAGAGGATGGCAGCTCAACCGAAATCTGACGCCTTAGCCATTAGGCCACGCGGCCGCTTGTTGATGTCTCTCGGCAAGCTAATGCCTACCATGTGGGCAGTGGCGCATAATCGAACCCCGTGGCCAAACCTTCTCGCCAACATTGACAACCAGTGCTGTCCGGGGCTGGGACCAGCGTCAAAGAACTCCAAACGCGATCGATACGCGCGCAAGACGATTTCCTAAAGTCTGTCGCCCAACCGAAAGCAGGCTATGATATAGAAGCTGAGTCGCAAACTGACATAGCAGGTGAGGCACACTATTCTTTGCAGTCTTCGGCTTCTCCAGGAACTGCCAACAAAAGGTGGATGGTTTGCCACCCAGCGGGTGCTGCTACGAAGGTCCTGCCCACCCTAGTTTCATAATGCACAATGTCTCGACTTTTTGCCAACAGAACCAGTCAGGATCTGATCCACCTACGACAGGCGAGCAACGCCTGCACATCTTCCGTAGTATAGTGGTCAGTATGCAAGCTTGTCACGCTTGAGACCCGGGTTCAATTCCCGGCGGGAGAGATCCGCCAGCTGATTATTCAGTTCGTTTTTTTGCTGTTTGCACATCAATAGCTGGTGTTGTTGGAGGCAGTACTGGATTCCATTTTTTGGATAATGCTACTTCCATCGGGGTTGTGTAGTTTTTGTTCCCGGGACTTTGGTGGCAGACAATCTGGCCCTCTACCTTTGCTTCAAGCTACCGAATTGCATTCTAGAACTTCGTATCTGTTCTCTTTATTCGGTCTTCCTTGTTGAACGAACATGCTTCTCCTGTCATAAGTAATGTTTTTACTGTGGGCTCCAGGCTCTTTGGTTACGGTGTGTTAGCGACCATGCGTAGCATTTAGACATCACGATCAGTCATGGGGACGACAACAGCAACGCAAAATCTGCTGTGCTTCACTAATTCAGGATGCATGAACGGTGAATTTCTCAACCTGTTGCTTCCATCTCCTTCTGTAGACCCAGTAGACTCGTAGAAAGCTATCACGCGAGATACCTGCATCTAATTGTGAGGTGATTGCCAGGTGATGGCAAGGTGAATGGTCTCCGCCAGCTGCCAGGAGTCATCTCAACTTCCTCCCCCTTAGCCGCACATGCTCTGCCGTTTTCTTTTCTTTCATCGCAACCTTTCTCATCTTCAGACCAAAGGTTCCTTCCCACAAGCGCATCGCACAATCAAGAATAAGTTGCCTCAAGCCTTCTTCACAACATTATCTGACTTTCCCTAACTACCTTCCCGAATCCTGCAGCTTCAAAGATCCGATTCGTTCCTTGGGTTGTTTGCAAAGTCTTTCACTGCTTCAGTCAAGTCTTGGTTCAATCTCGCTGTTGTTCGCCTCATCTCCTCGCCATCGCACTCTCGAAGTGATCCAATACACTCTTACGGCTGCGTCAGATTTTGCGGCCTTCATCGTAAGTTTTGTCCAAACGTATCATCTCATCAACATCATTCTTACTTGACACAGCCTCCATCCTGCTCCATTATTTTACCACATCGAATATTTAGTCACCATGTCCCGCGATGAGGTCTTGCAACGCGTTTGCAGCTCGTCCATGGCCTTTTTACAAGCCGACAATAGCAAAGAACTTCGGGACGCCTCGCCAGGGGTGACACTTGGAGTTTCGAGACGACCAGATGTCACCTCTAACGTTCCGGTGGGTGTCGAAGATATTCAAGAGCTTTTGAACAGGACTTTGGCCCGTCAAGCTCATGCCAATGAGCCCACACTGGAACCGATTTCCGTCTCGCAACAGATTCAGTCTCGCCCTCTTGAAGTCTTTACAGAACAGTCCGGTCAGCCTGTTGGCATTTCTCAGGTCATTCCTCTGACCACTTCCATGAATACGAGCATCAAACTCGAATCCGTTTCATGGTCCATATCATCCATAAAGGGTAGCAGCCGGTTTGCAGAGGAAGATCCTGATGGCCAAGAGCGTTGTGAGGATTCAAAGGTCGATTTGAAGCAGAGATCCGACTGTGAGGCCCGGGGAAATGCTGCTTCTCCTACTCTCCTATACATGATCCAGAGTTGGAGCGATAGAGTCGCTGAAGCTCCACTTGCAACGCTGATTGCAAAGGGTGCCGAAATGTATGTTCCTGACATTCACCAACGGGACATTGACACAAACACTGGGTTTCCGATGGCGAAGATAGAATACCCTTCTACATCTCCGGATCCACACACTGGGCTGAATGGGGATGACAAGAATATGGTATGGCGACAGCATCACATGTCATCAGGTCTACATATCAAGCAAGAGATCAATTCCCGTATGCATCTCGGGAAAGTTCTCAAAGTGAGCATCCAGAGCCAGGCACAGCAGCACGCATTGAAAGCATCCGATGAAGACGACTCCTGGCCCACTGCCAACTGCCTCATTCGTCCAGCTGAGGCACAAGACTTCGGCGCCATAGTAGCCATCGTCAACGCAGAGACGGAAGCCGAGACGTCGCCTCAGGCATTCGAAAAGGTCCACGTCACAGACATTGAAGCCCTTTACCAGCACTGCCGCAATACTATGCGCCCCTTCGTTGTCGCAGTTCCCTCTGTCGACGAGCTTTTCGATCGCTCAAAATGGCCAAAGGGAGCTGACAGCGCGTATGCGGAGTATGTGAGATTTAGAAAGATGAATCCCGAGAAGAAGGTGCAAGTTGCAGGGTTCGCAGTCATGACCGACATGTGGGTTGGTTTGTGCAACAAACCTTGCCCGGGTTGGAGGCACACAGGGCTGATCAAAGTTTTTGTCGACCCAGGGCATCGACGGAAGCTTTACGGCTCCGCGCTGCTCGACAGACTGCTCTTGTCCGTGATGCCTCACAACAGCGTGGTGGAACATGAATGGTCATGCTCGGAGTCACGTCCCATCTACAACAAGCCATACACTCACAACCGCCGTCAATACACCCGTGTGTATATCGAGCTCTACTCTGCCGGCAAGGATGACCCAGAGTTTGCATGGCGTACGAGCATGCTTGACAAATTCGAGTTCAAACAAGTGGCATATCTTCCCGGAGCTGTAAAGACCGATCGCCACCATGAGAGTCAATGGATGGACCTATCTCTCTGGCAGTTGGAGGCTCAGCCGCTGTCCAAAATTGCCGATAAGCCTGTTGGGGGGTTTCTTCAGGAATAAGTCCCACGGTAGATGGGATGTCGAGTAAAGACTGAATGTTTTTATGATTTTGCTTGTTCCTTGGAATCTCATGTGCGCCTCTGAAGATGACCAGGTCTACAAAGTAAGCTGCTATCGGCATCGACGGGCGCTTTACCACCACTATTCCGCCATCAGCTGCAGTGACGCTTGGCGATAGGTTTATTTGAGTTGCTGAAGGAATGAGTGTGGAATATGTGGAGTTTTACAGATGGAAACGAATTTTTGAGAGTTGCTACAGCTTTGGCTTGGCAGATCCGTGTTTGTTCTAGAAAAGTAGAGAAAAAGATAAGAAGGAAATATTACGATTTTACATTGAGGTTAAGGTTCTTGAGAGTTGTCGACAATAAGCAGAACCATATCGTTGTGAGGGCAGAGTCGGGAGACCAGAGTGAAGTAAAGCAAGGTAGCTTAACGTATCACGTGGAGCACAATTCTACCCAAAGCGACTACATTTGGAGGCCCCAAACTTAACGGTCAGTCAAGACGTGGACCGCCAAAAACGCCTTGCTCAATTTGTGGCCACCACGTGCTGCCCCAAGCAGTGAGGGCGACATGCTGTCCATCCTGCGCAAAGCGCGGTTGAAGGATAAGGAGCTGCGGATACTCATGCTGTCAGAGCCCCCTCATGGAGCAGGCGAAACGAGACTGACAGTGCATAGGGGACTTGACAATGCAGGCAAGACGACGATTGTGAAGAAAATCATGGACGAGGATGTCAATACCGTCAGTCCCACCTTGGGTTTCATCATAAAGACCATCGACTATGAGGGGTATGTTGTCAAGACATCTTGCTGAAGAAAAAGCTGACTTGGGACCAGATACAAACTCAACATCTGTACGTTCGGCAAACGACTATTTGCGCCTGACAAGCTAACAGTGCAGGGGACGTTGGAGGACAGAAGACGCTGCGGTCGTACTGGCGGAACTATTTCGAGAAGACGGATGCTTTGATTTGGGTGGTTGATGCCACCGACCGATTACGAATTGAGGACTGCAGAGACGAATTGCACGGCTTGTTGCAAGAAGAGGTACACATCGATCCAATGACCTATTGCACTCGCTCTTGAGATGTACTAACGAAGGGTAGCGTTTGGCCGGCGCAAGTCTGTTGATCTTCGCAAACAAAACGGATGTAGAGGGCTGCATGGACGAGGAGGAGATACTCTCGGTACGCCGCATGCATACTACTGGACCTTTGATGCACATACTAACCTAGAGCTCCCGACTAGTCACTCCGGCTGGATACAATACGAACCCACCAGTGGCGCATCCTGCGATGCAGCGCCATGACGGGCAGGAACTTGAAGGAGGGCCTGGCTTGGGTGGTTGAGGATGCGAAGAAGAGACTGTTTTTGTACTGAAGATTGCTCAAGATGCAGCAGTATTCGTCTCACTTCTTTGGTATTGTGCAATACCTTACTTTTACCATATACACCGGATCACCCGCTGGAGGGCTAGAATCTACGTGATTTAGAATGCATGTGATGCACTGTTGCCCTGCTCGCTCCGGCAACTGCCTTTTCTCAACTAGGTTATTTGTTGACTTTCCCGACGTTAGTTCCGAATTTGCTGATGGATAAGGCTGGCTGATATCCCGGTTAGTTAACTTATGGTCTAAAGGCGCCAAACAGGCCAGTCACAAGCTAGAGCCACGCAACGGATGGCAGACATTGGCCCCAAGGTTCAAAATGCGCTGCTTTCCCACTTCCGTCGAATGTATGACCTGTCGAATTGGCGTTGCTGCGTGAAGTACCAGATCTGCACCGTACAATTTCTGAAACAGCATCGTGGAAATCCTGTTCTTGATGCTCCGCATTGGAGGCTCGGGCACCGGGCATTCAAGGTTGGACCTGGTAGAGATGACGTGGTTGTGCCGTACAACCATCGAGTAGCGACTGGACTGGGCACCGCCAGTGCTGAGGGGCGGCTGCTAGCCAGGGGGGAACAGTGGATCGGTGGACCGCTCCTCCGCTTCCACGCGCTAAAAACCGAGGCCTTGGGCGCTGCTGCTGACGCCTGGGACACAGACAGTGGCCGGGCGGGAAGCTTTGCATTTCAAGACTCGAACGCCCGCATAATAAAATTCAACCTCGAAGACATCCCCATCCCCACCAAGGGCGTGTCCCCCCCCCCGAGTCCCACGCATTGCTTGTCTCCGTTGTGTTTGCCCTGTCATGTTTCCCCGGCAGCACTAGCAAACAGTCAAGCGCAGCAGCAAGTAGCCATGTCCGACGAAGTGTCCCAATTCCTCGAGCAGGTCGAGCGCCTGCGCGGCCAGCAGATCGAGGAGGATGAGGTCCGCGCTCGCGAACTTGAGGAGTATTTGGCCGCCAAGCGGGAACGACAAGCCCGGCGAGAGGGTGAGTAGCCAAACTACTATTTTTCGTGTTTTTTTTAGTCGACCCTCCCTGGGGTCTCCATCCCATCCCATTTGTCGTCGTTAGATAGTGTTTTAGGACTGTGTCGTTCGCCGTGGTGGGCCGCCAACCTGTCCCCTTGGTGACTGACGGTTGAAAAAGTCAATGGCCGTCTGGTTGGGCCAACACAGCTCGACACTGCCATCCAGCTGGCCATCACGAGGTCGGACCGCGGCCGACACTGTCGCTTCTGCTTTGCCTAAACCAACTCTTCTCCCAGGCAACTTTGACTGATTCGCTATTTCCAGAACGTGCAAGGTCAATCTCACCTCAGAAATCCTCGCCCGCCAACACCCCGTCCCCGCGGTCGAGCTATCGTTCCGTCCACCTCTCCGACGCATTGAAGCTCGAATCTCCAGGTGCAGCTGCCCTCAGTCCCCGCGAAGGTTCTGCCGATCCCGAACCCCCCTTGGACGCAATGGCGTCTGGCTCGCCAACCAAGGAGAATGAGGCTCCAGGCAAGGTCGACCCCAAGCTCGCCACCTTGTCAAGCCCCGCCGAGAGAGGCTCGCCGCTATCATGGCAAAGGAGACCCAACTCGAGAGGCGGCATCCGGCCTCTGAGCATGGTTGCTGCCCAGAATGCAACCCAGAGGTCGCTGGCAGCCTCGCCTGAAGCACACCCCCAATCTGCAACCGACACAACATTCTCCCGAGATCAGATCGCTCAAGCCCTTGGATCCAAAGATCCGTCCTGGTTTAGGCAAACAGCGGATCGCGGTCAAGGCTCTGCTGCATACAGGAAGAACCAAGTAGAGGACAATGATCGTTTGGACATGTCCTCCGTCAAGGCGCAGCTGCCTGGCTTGTCTCCTGGGATCAGGGACCGGTCTGCTTCTCCACCTGATGCAGCAACTCCAACCCGAGGATCTCTTGCTTCACCCCCACCATTGAGCACGCCTCACCATGACGATCAGGTCGAGGAAAACCATAGTGCGACTCAAGCTTCGGCAACCCCAACGGGCCGTACTTCCCCGATACGATCTACCTCACCTACAAAGGGCATGGGAGGGTTCGTTCAGAGTGCAATGATGAAAAGATCTGATAGCGTTAAGCGTTGGAGCGTGACGAGCCCTCCCGGTCTGGCGCGTGCCGATTCCATTGCTTCTGGCCGTGGCGCGTTTGACAAGGGCGCTTCGCACTCTGCTGCCAAGTCAGGGCCGCCCACTCGGGAAAACACTTCCACACCGAGCTCTAGTCGGCCAACTTCCAGACACGGCGAGCCCGAGCCTGCGCAAGCTGATGACACTCCGAAGGCATCAGAACAGCATCATGCGCCCGAGCCAGCTGATGAGCCAAGCAAGGTCGAGGACGATGCCTCGCTACCTGTGAGCCCCTCCAAGACGATGGACCCTCGACGCTGGAGTCCGACAAAGCCCAGCTGGTTAGAGAGTGCATTAAACAAGCCTGAGGCACCTAAGCCGCAGTCGAAGCCTGCTTCCCCAGCGCAACCGTCCTGGAGAATGAACAGTCCAAGCACCGAGTTGGGTCGATCTGGATCTATTTCGCACAGGCATCAGGTTAGCATCGGTGGACTTATGAGGTCGACTCCGATGGGCTCTGCATCAAAGACCAACACAACTGGTCTCGGAGGCATCTACTCCCCGCCGCCAAACGCTAACCGGCCAGCTTTCGGCCATGGTGGAAGGGGCAGCATCTCTATTCCTGCTTCCAAGAACGAGTCTGAATCAGCTGGCGACGAGTCGCAGGCTGCGCAAGTGACAGATGAAAGTGCAGAGCCAGAAAAGAGAGAAGCTCCAGCGCCTAGAATAGCTCCGGCTCCCAAACCTAAGCCCGAGACCCCTCCAAAGAAAGACTTCCGTTCCACACTCAAGCAGCGACCGGTAGATACGGCAACGACAAAATCTAACGAACCTGAGTTCAAAAACGTCTTTGGAAACCTTCGCAGAACCAGGACGCAAAACTATGTTGCGCCAGATGAGCTCAAGGACAACATTCTCCGCGGCAAGGCTGCACTCAATCAAACTGGGGGCCCAAAGAAGACTGAGCGAAAGGATGAGTTTAAGGAAGCTATTCTAAAGAAGAAGGAGGACTTCAAGAAAACGCAAGCCGAAGGCAAAGGCGTGACAAGGAACGCTTCGTCCGCTACCGAAAAACCTGTTCCTGAAGGCTTGGCCCGTAGGGCTGAGCTGGGCAGATCAGTAACAGGATCGAGACCGGAGCCAGCGGCCAAGATCCAGTCGCCAGTGGAACCCAGCAAAGCAAGCTCACCCAAACCGGTTCCCGGACCGAAGAGAGTGCCTAGCCAGCCTTTGACGTCGCCAAAATCACCCGCTTCCCCACAACCTGCAGCGAAGAGCCCGGAATTGCAAAGAATTGAACGTGTTTCTACAGAGTCAGATGCTCCAAAGCTGCTTATGGAGCCACGGGCGGTGCCAACTTTGCACAAGGAAACAAGTGCACCTTCGAGGTTGCAGCAAGGTCGGGCTGCTGGAGGAAAGCTTGCCGACCGCTTCAATCCAGCTCTGGCAGGCATGTTGGCCAGAGGACCTCCAATGGCTTCGAATGGGGGAAAGAGTGCGGAGGAAACAAAGCCACAGACAACAACCACAAATCCGACGGAGCCAACTTCTACTGGACCTCAACTTACGCACATGACTAAAGGTCGGGCTCGTGGTCCCAAGCGGAAAGCCCCTTCATCAGCAGCTGCGGCAGTGCCTTCGACAGGATCCACAGCCTCGAAGAGCCAACCTTTGAAACCACAACCTTCCAACGAAGTGGTACCTAGGGCTCTGGATCTCAACAAAAAGTTAATCTCCAAACCTCGGGAGGACCCAGTCTTGCAGGCTGAACAAGAAGCTGTAGCTACCCAGGAGGCAGAGAAGCCTGCGCCCCTGTCCATTCAACAACAGGTTGCTGCCAAAGCCAGCACGCGTGGCAAACTTTCACCTATAGCTGCAACCCAATCTCCCCAGGCTGCGACACCCGCTCAGCCTAGTACACCATCGTATTTGCGACGACAGCCGACAAGCCCCGACAAGATTGCCGCAGACCCTCCCTCTCCTCTCAAGCCGCACAAGACTGGTGATGCTCCTGGCTCGCCGAGGAAGCTCGATATGAAGAGAATGTCTAGATTCCTGGATGATGCCAAGGAACCGAGCAAAGAGCCTGCGAAAGAGCCCATCAAACTTACACACCAGCGAACAGGATCATGGTCTCCTACCAAGTCTGAACGACCCCTTCCACAACCTCCCGTGGCCCCATCACAACCAAAGGTAGACGCAACCTTGGAGACGCCTGTGAAAAGCCCCCCTATATCTGCTCAAACCAGGGCATCCGCCAAATCGCCTCCAATTAAACCGAAGCCGTCTTTTGACAAGTTGTCTCAGACCCTGGAGACTCCAAATGCATCATCCAAGAGCGCAGCCAGACCTCTGCCAATCCCTCCTGTTGATACATCAAAGGTGACGTCCCCGCTCAACTCACCAATGCGATCGCCTTCGAGGCATGGGGTCGACGTGTCAACCCTACTCAGCGATTTCTTCGGGCCGCAGCGACCAAGGAATGATTACAAAGTTGATCCCGCGGAGATACTGATGAGCGCGCCCCCAGCAGAAGCTAAGGTCAAGAGCATGAGGGCGCAGCTCTTCCAGCTGTCTGGCGATGGGAAGAAAATTCCTGTGCCTCCTCACTTTGAGCGCATACTCTTCGACCAAGAGATGTACCTCTGCGCACATGAGTTTGCCTACTCACCCGGTAAGATCATATGTGAGGTGTATTTTTGGATAGGAGACGAAGTTTCGGAGTCTACTGCGCAGGACGCCCAGCTGTTCGCGCAACGGGAGGCTCGGGCCTTGGGTGCAAAACTCGTGAAGCTTCAGCAAGGAAAGGAAACCAGCGAATTTCTCCAAGCCTTAGGGGGCATCCTCATCACAAGGCGAGGAACGAGTAACAGATACGATTCATTGGCGTCCAGCATGCTTTGTGGCCGGCAATACGCTGGACAGTTGACATTCGACGAAGTGGACTTTACAACGACCAGCCTTTGCGCGGGCTTCCCCTATCTGATTACGAAGGATGGCAAATGTCACCTGTGGAAGGGCAAAGGCAGCAATGTAGACGAGCTTAGTAGTGCACGACTCGTCGGCATGGAGCTGAGCCTGACTGGGGAGTTGTCAGAACATGAGGAGGGTGCCGAACCCGCATCGTTCTGGGAGATGTTCGATGGTGGACTGAAGCCGCACTCGGCGGATCATTGGAGACTGAAGCCAAACTACAGCAGGTACTGCAGTAGGCTATTCTGCTCGGACGCAGACTCCAGGCAACAGGTTTGTGATTGAAAGTATCCTCCTTTCAGACCTTGACTGATAAAACTTTAGATCTTCGAGCTTCGACCGTTCACCCAGGCGGATCTATCCCCATTAAGTGTCTACGTCCTGGACGCGTATTTTGAGATCTACATCATAGTTGGTTCGCGCTCGCAGTCACAGTACGCATCTTTCCGCAATGCACTCAACTTTGCGCAAGAATACGCCATCCTCGCCGCGGGGATGGAGGACCGGCCGTTCGTTCCCATTTCGACTATCGTATTGGAAGGTATCCCGCGTGACTTGAAGAGTGTCTTCCGCAAGTGGACAGACACCAAGAGTCCAACCATCACTAACCCACCCTCCAAGCCCGTTGCCGGCCTGAGGAGAAAGAAGAGTCTGAAGCTGGTACCGCTTACGCAGGCGCTCCAAGCACTTAAGGATTGATCTGGCAGCCGCTGTGTACACGGAACAATTTTCCTCTGCTTGCTTTGTTAGAGCCGCCATTGTTTACCGATTATTGGGACATGTTGACATGTACTTTACGCTTATGAGGCATCAGGTGCGGCGATTCGGAGTTTGGGCCGCTTTTGGCGAGGGTTGACTATGCTCAAGTATTGGCAGCATTCTGGGATATGTAAACCGATACAATGCAAACCTTTTTCAACGATTTAGCATCCGCTTTCCTGCAAGCGCTTTGATATCGATAAATGTACATCTCTACATGTATATGTGTACTCTTGAAGGGAAGACCTGACGTGACCGAGAGGCCAAGACAATGCTGGGTCCATTCTTGACATTATTTAGAAAGACTTTGCCCCGAGATCCAGGATGGTCGTATCATAATGCTATGATCGAGCTTCGAGAACGGGTGGGTCCGAACAGAGACATGCTAGAAACAACTCAAAGGCCAGGACCGAGCAGATGTCATGATTGAAGCTGTCATTTGTACAGAATAAAGCCGCTCGCTGATATATTAGGGCTAACTACACTAGTTGAACAAGGCTCTAACTTGTTCAATTCCTGTATTCTGTGGCATGTCCTAAATAGCACAAGGACCAGGTCAAAACCACTGTCCCGTGTGTCTATGGGGTATCAAAGTAAAGGCTCCACGGTCAAGCGACCTGATAGAAGCACTGAACGTCTTTCCAAGAATCTAGCTCAAACCCTGCTCTAGCATCTTGTATTCTAGTGCCGACCCAATGCTCCCAAAACATACACTAACTGTGCTATTCCATTTCCTGGTCATAATCATAACCAGATGTTGAGCTGGAGACTTTCACTCGTGTAGAAGGGGGAGGAGTCTAGAGGGACGAGACGGCGGTGTCGATGCCGGAGGAGGTAGCCTTGGAAGGCTGGTTGGCAGTTGCAGGGACAGACATGGGACGGCCTTGGGCCTTCTCGGAGAGGGAAACAAGTTCTCGCAACATGAGTTCGCGGGTGGTGCTGGCGAGCTCATCGACGTCGGCCGAGCTCAAGCCTTTGGTAGGGATAGGGTCAAGGACTGGGAAACAAAACGTGTCAGCCATTGCGAAACGTAGAATGAAAAGAAGGGTGCGTACCTTTGATGGGGATTTTGCCTGACTTGAAAACGAAGCTCTTGATGTGGAGGACGTGGCTATAGTTGGCGACAACAACAGGGACAATTGGTGCGCCGGCCTGGACGGCAAGATGGAAAGCGCCCTTCTTGAAGGGGAGAAGGACAGGGTCCTTGGCATAGCTGCGCGTGCCCTCGGGGAACATGTAAACACTCTGCTTCTTGGACGAGATCTCGTCGGCGGCGCCCTTCATGGCCTCACGGGCGTCCTTGCTGTTCTTGCGGTCGATGAAGACGGTGCCACTGAGGGACATGAACCAGCCGAGAATGGGGACACGCTTGAGGGAGGCTTTGGCGGTGACGCTGCAGTGCTTGGGGAACATGGTGCCGAGCATGAGGACATCGAGCTCCGTCTGGTGGTTGCCAATGAAGACGGCGGGGCGGGTAGTGCCGAGGGTGTCCTTGGGATCGTCAATCTCGAAGGCGACTCCGGTGACGAGGAGCATGGCCCAATAAAAGGCGCGACCGGCGGCCCATTGGGCGCTGTGCTGCTTGCCGATCAGGGTGAGGAATATGGAGACGAAGACGCCGTATAGGGCGCAGACGACGAGGGCCATGTAGGAGGCGAGGGAGCGCGCCACGAAGGCGGCCCGCGGCACGGCGAAGGAGGCCATGTAGAGGGCGACGGTGAGGGCTGCGTAGCCAACAAGGAAGTTGACCAAGTAGCTTGAGAAAGACATTGTCCCCAAAATGTCACGGCTGCGGCTGCGGCTGCGGCTTCGTCTTCGATCTCGCTTCCGCGGGGATTGGGGGAGGGCTCCAAGTGACAGCGGTGTCTGTCCTAGCGGCGCACGGCGTTTATGACGAAGAGGATTGGCCGAAGGGGAAAGGAAGAAGAGAATGTACAGGCCCCGGGGCGAGTCGGCGGGGAAAGAAAAAAAGAAGGGCTTGCAGGACTAGACCGAGGCGCCAAAATGGACAAGAGGACAAGGCGCGCGGCGGCGGGGCCGTATCGTGGTGCGGTCCGCTCGGTGTGGTGGAGCGTCTAAGTGGAAGTGACGACGACGAGATTCTGGGCGGAGCGGATCGTGGGAGGGGAAAAGAAGGAAGATGGGGGGATGTTTGGTCGTCAGAAGGCCATTCTATGTAAGGAGGGGAGGAAGGGAGATGTGTAGGACAAAGCCCCCCTTTGCTGGCTCAAAGTTGGGGTTGAAGGGTGGAGCGAGGCGATCACGAGATGGGTGTTATGCGGAAGCAAGAAGGAAATTTGGTTCCGGGGCAGCGAGGAGGTTGAGGGAGTCAGTGTCGAGTCGAGCGAGTTGGAGTCTGGCGGTGATGGATGATGCATTGCTATATTTCCAATTGGTGGGGCTCCGAAGTAGTCTACCTACCTTACCTAGGTACGGGCAGGTAAAGCAAAATCGCCAAAAGGTACTTGGACGGTCCCAGCGATTGCGCCCTACGCCGGGACGGGGATGGCGGGTGCGGCGAGGTACCGCCGGCGTAGCGATGGTGGGATGATTGCGGGGAGATGCCGCAGGCGCAGGACGAGGGGTACATACATTACAGCAGATGCGAGGCCCACTAGGTTGCTAGCGAGCCCAACAACTTGGATGCTTGTTCCGTCAACCAATTGTCCCACGTTCGTTTTTTATGTCTCGGTTGCGTTTGCGCAGAACCTCATGATCGTCGACCGTCATGCTGTTTGACTCGACGCTTGACATCGCTGCCGCATCATAAGAGACGTGAAACTCGGACCATTTTGCCCGTTCCTCCCTCACGTCCGTCCCGGTGCATCGTCGCTCCCGAGACACTTCTCCCTCCTCCGTTGCATTTCCATCGTGTCCCTTCAACAATCATTCTGAGTTCGGGGGGTAGGTCAAGTCAACCCTCGGCTCTCAACCCATTTGCGCCTCTTGGCAAAAGGCCCGACCGGCCCCGGCGGCGGCACTTTGCGACTGCGCTGCTGCAGTATCGTCTAGTACGTTCACATGTGCAAAAACGCGCCCCCCCGGGTGCTGCACCTTTCCTTGTTGAACAGGACGACGGGAAGAGCGTTTTTACAGGGGGGGTGGAAGGACAAGCCCAAGCGTCCGGTTCCTTGGGCCAAGACCGGCCGCCTTTTAGTGATGCATTGTCCCGACAAAAAAAAAAAAATCATCTGAACCCATGCATGACGGCTCTCCTGCTGCCCCCTTCCGGTGGGTGTTGCTTTGCTCGTCTTGGCTAGGAGAAAAGAATAGGAATGATTTACGGCCATCACAGCCTTACTTTCCCTCCTCCTTTTGACGCAGGATGCGCATTTTACTGGAGCAATACGAGGCAATTCCGCTATGCTGTGTCCCTCAAGGCACGTAGGTAGGTGCTACCGCCCCCCCTCTCCCTCCCCCTACCTTACCTGTACTTCAACGCCCAGAGCAGAGAGCTCCCAGCATCATCACGTGAAATGGCCTATCGGCTTGGCTCCCGACCCCCCAAGCTCCGCCAACGTCCAACGTATGCAATGTAGTTCCTCCTATGCCGTCTCGTTGCTGCGCACCAACACAACGCCTTTCCCGTGGAATCCTTCTGCTCTGCATGCAATAGCCGAAGCCACGTGCTCCCCCACGAGCCTTCACCGAGCGAGATTGTCTGCCTCTGCTTACCCGAGGGTAACGGCGTCGCCCTTCAGCGTTCAGCGTTTCCCCCCCACCTCCACGACTGCGGCCTGCCGAATGATGCTCTGCCGGCTATAGCATCTGCCATGGCCTCCTCACGCCGCGGACAGCCGTCCCTGTCCGTCCCTCTGCCTGCCACCGGCAGCGCCGACGTCCCCCCGATCTCGGCCCTCTTCCTGATCGACTTCGACGTCAAGGCCGGCTACACGATTGCCTGGAAGCAAGCCGAGCCCGAGCTCGAGCTCGACGGAACCGTCGAGTACAAGTCGCTGCCCTCGGGCCTGCACACCGTCACCGACGACCTGATATACTTTGTGCACGAGCGCACTCATGCTGGACTTAGTGCGTTCGTCAACGAACCCTGCGATGAAGAGGACGCGCGGCATGCTCGCATGATTGCTGTTGGCATCCTCGTGCCTCTGAGCTACGGAAGGCTTGGCCGTGCATGGAGACATGCTGAAGGTCTGAAGGCGCTGGCCGCGTAAGTTCTCTTCCTGCTTCGAGCGCAACAAAATGGCCGAGACCAGTTCGCTAATGTGACAAACAAAGGAAATTGGCCAAGGATCGCAAGGAAACAGGTCTGCTCGAGCAGTACTGGGAAGAACACAAGGCGAAGAAGGGAGACGAACCTTCCCAAGCACACTCCGGAGAAACCCCATTGTCATCGCCGTCTGTGTCCTTTGCTCATGTTGCTCCTCAACTACGCAAGGGTCATTCTCGAAGCCGTTCTGCGTCGGATGGTGCAGCTCTGCCACCGGCTCCTGGACCCAAGCTCTCACCACACCACCCCGCATGGAGTCTATCTAGCCTTTTGGACAAGTTCGGACCCCTCATCTTCCCTATTCAAAGGGCCGCCTTGCTCCGCAGGCGCATATTGATCTCGTGCCATGCTCCTGTACATGAAATATGCGACTTTGGTGAGCCCTCCCGCTTCCAGGCTGACGGTGCATTGACCCTCTGACATGATACAGTCTACAATATCTCTATTCTTTCAAATATTCCGCTCTCCGTCACTGACATTCTTCCCTCCTCTTCTCCAACACAGCGCTTGCGACCTCTGTTCTCCATTGGCGTTCATGACATATCTTCACTTATGGAGGACCTGGAGGCCTCGAAACGCCCCTCTGAAGAAGCTACAGATGACGAGGCGGGCACTGGATGGATTGCTTGCACGACGGACAGCATTCTTGCCATGAAGGACACCCTTTGGGATATGCTAATTACGATGCCTCCGGATCATTGTGCCAATGCCAAGGATAAAGTGTGGCCAGTAGTAGAATGCCCCCGTGGGCGACCTGTCAAGGCGACGCAGCGCGATCTCCGGCGCTTCAACGCTTTGCGCAGTGGACTTGCTCGACTTGCATCCGCATCTACACCTTCAGACCTCAGAAATGAGTCGCCAGGATCCGAGAGCTCTATCACCAAGCTGACCACAAATCACTTCAAGCGCATCGTCAAGTCTGGACCCGAGGATACTGTAGATAGGCTCGTCGAACCATCCAGCTGGTCCGCGCTGGCTTATAACGGCTTCATGTGGTGGGCCAGCGCCGGTGAGCAGCCACGCTCCGAGCTTCAAGAGGAGTCGGCACGCGATGCAGCCCTCTTGGCTGACCTCGGGGCATTCCCACAGTCACCCATGTCGATGCCCCGTACGCCTTCCCACCCCGAACTCACCAATGATTCGCTGGCAGCGCTTGCGGACCAAAGAGGCCCAGACAGGGATGAGGCTCGTATCGAGCTTGCCATCATTGCCTACTTCCACCGGCTAACTACCCAAATGCTCTCCACGTTGTCAGACATTGTAGATGCTGTAGAAGAACCTTACTCTGACGAGGTTGATGAGCCCGCCGGGGCCGAGCGAGACGTCCTATTGCGAGAACCAGAGCAGGATGATGAAGCGGATGTCGTCACCGTGGACAGTCGCTCGATGGAGCACATGGGGCTGGACGTCTGGAGCGCCAGCGACGTGGTCTTCGTTCAAGAGCTAATGAGGACGTACTTTGACAGAGCTGCCCGAGTGGAAGGCAAGGGCGTCGAAGTTTGCGGCGTTAGGGTCTGTTGAACTCGCATATTCCACAGTGTTATCTTGGCCTCTTTCTGTTGATGCCCAGCGGGTGCGTGGACGCTGGGATGTGGATGCAAGTGACGGTGGGAACGGCGTGGCTTGGGCAGTGCATACTCATGTTTCCGTGCCTGTGCCAGTATTTGTACATATATGAGACTGCATCGCCAGCCTCGGCAAGAGGCGAGGCACAGGAGAACATATCATTTACACCATGGTCATCATGACTAACATAGTACTTTTCCTTTTGTCGGAGCCTTTACGTGAGATTGGGCGCCAAAGGACTGCTTCGGTCGAGGAATGCGAGGCACAACAGAAGCACTCGTTTTTCATGCAATATGTGCAGCACGTCTTTTGACTGAATTTCTTGACTTTCTCAAAATATGTATGTGATGCAGTAACAAAATAATAGCCGTGGTGAACCGCGCAAGAACTCCTTCGTTTCACTCCGAAATGCCCACCGCCATTGTGTGCCGTTGATGCGAAGAGGGACACGAGCCACTTCTCCAATGTCCCCTGGGCTTTCCTAGCCCATCTCCACTTCAGCGTGCCTAACCGATCATTTACTTTGCTCCCCTTCCCTCTCGCTCCTATTGATAAGAGATGACTCGGGGGTGGTAGGGGGGACATATAACTGCGCATATTATTGCAGTTTTTGCTTTCCTTCCCTCTCTTTCACTCCTCCTGTCTGGCCCCCTGTCATGGCATATCACCCTTTTGACTTTGACAAACAAGCAGACGCCAAGGACTTTGCTTTGCTTTTTCTACCATTCAAACAAAAAAATAATTAAAAACACTAAAGAGCCTTTCATGACTCGTCTTCCGTGTCTGTGTTGGTGGCGCTCGTGTCATCATCTTCCTCTTCCGTACCGCTCTCCTCGTCGGAGTCGTCCTCGACCTTGCGGCGGGACTTGGATGGCGGTGGAGCTTGGCCTGTCTTGAGGGCCTGCATTTGGCCAGCAATAGAATCTGTGAGAAGGTGTTTGTTAGCGTTGTTGATCATCGTGGAAGGTTGGGGGCTTGTCTTGGTGTTGGGGACACAAAGGGAAGTGGGTGATGGCTTACCCTCATCTGGCTCGCTAATGTCGTCCTCGGCCGTCATCTCCGCAGCCTTGTTGGCGTCGTCGACGACTAGGGTCACCTCCATCTTGGTGTCGAAGCCAACGTAAGAGTCGCAGACCACATGCATGACGAAGGTGTAGTGGCCCGTCTGCGGCGGCGCGGCGAACTGCGCCTTGAGAGTCTGCATGGCGAATGTGGGCTTGCCTTGCTCGTCGAGGATGGGCTTGTCGAACTTGCTAAACGCGAAGGGTGGCACAGCCATCTTCCCTTGCTTGGAGTCACTCAGGAAAGCATACCACTTGGGCGTCTGCTCACGGCCGTAGTGGGGAGCAAAGGTCAGGGGGGGGAGGATGGACTGCTCCTCGATGGAGACGGGCTTGCCGTCAGCACCCTTGATGGTCTGCTTCTTGCGTCCCATGAGAGCCTCAAGGTCGTCCTCGGCGGGGTCAATATCCTCAAGGTCGAGGTCGTTGACGGCAGGGATGTTCTCAGTACCAGGGGGGATGAAGCGGCCCTTGATAACAAGGGTCACCAGCGAGGAAGGAATGATGATGCGCTCGCCAGTGACCTTGAAGAAGGCCTTGGCCACACGGAGGTAAGGAAGCTGCTTGCCGACGCCGACGGCCTCCTTGTACTGGTCCTCGGACAACAAACCCTTGCCCACGGCAAGCTGTCGTCGGCGTGCGTCAGGAAGATCCATAAACTGCTGGACCGTGGAGTGGATCTTTGAGTCGCCCTCAACGGCGGCGGCGATCTTGGAGGTGAAGTGAGGGAGCTGGAGGAGGGGAGAGGCCTTGGGAGGAACTGCTTGGATAATGTGCTGGTTGGCGTGGAACGAACCCATGATGGGTCCGGTGTTTCCGTAGGCGAGCGCAATGGCGGCAAAGGACTGGTTCAGGGTTCTGGCGATGGGAGCAACTTCATACTTGGCCTTGGTCAGGGCTTGGTCGTCGAGCTCAACGCGGCCGAGGTAGGCCCAGAGCAGAGCGAGGGCCTTACGGCGCACGCCACTGTCAAGATCCTCAAGCGCGTTCTTGTCCTTGAGGGTGAAGCCGGATGCAAACTGGGACTCGTCCGTCTCGGCGGCGATGCGCGACTCGATCTTGGACAGGCCGGCCTCGGCCTGGTCACCCCTCAGGACGTCGTCATACTCCTTGCCACTGCTGAGCGCGGCGATGATGGCGCCCTCGTCCATGGTCTCCTTGTAGTTGCGGAACAGGTTGTTGGCGCTCTCCATCAGGACGCCCTCCTTGGACCTTCTCTTGGTGCCGTACCACCACGAACCGACGAGGTAGGGCAGCAGGACACCGAGTAGCACAGTGTACAAAAGCACGATATACTTGCCGTTGCCGTCGGCGATGATGAACTTGGGCAGGGCAATGCCGATGCTGAAGCTCTGCTTGCCGTCGGGGTGTCCATACTGGATATAGTTGTTGCGCACGTCGTCGTCGGTCAGTGCTTGGTAGGCCTTGGTGAGGTCGACATAGTGGTCGTTGAGGGATTCGAGGGTCTCGTTCTTGGCGGGGTCGGGGCGGGCCTTGTCAGGATGGAACTTGAGCGAGAGCTTCTTGTAATGTGAACGGATTTGCTTCTCGTTGGCGGTCTGGTTCGGGGCACGTGTCAGCAAGGTTCAGGTTGGAGGGCTCCGCGATGGTTTGTGGGGGTTGGCAGCCATGAGCCATACCTCAGAGATTCCCAGGATATCATAGGGGTTCCAGATCTTAGGAACCGTCCTCTGCGTCACCATGATCAGGTACGCCATGGCGCCGATCAGAGCCCATCCGACAATGACAGCCAAGGTCCGCTTGATCCTCCTCTGCTTGCGCTTCTGCGCTGACCGTATCGCCGCAACGACGTCGCCATCTTGGGGCTTGTAGGTGGTCTGGATGCGCGGCGCGAGCTTCTCGTCGTCCTTGGAGGGTCGCAGGAGCGTGTAGGTCAGGGGCACCGTCACCAGGGCGCTGACGGTGAGGATGAAGAAGGGGAAGAACTGCGCCTGGTCGTCGTACGAGTATTCCGAGCTCATGGTTGCGGTGTCCGGTGCGGGAGCTCAGCCCGGCTCGCAAGAAGGGAGGGGGAAGGGGGAAATAGCAAAAAGGGATAGGAACGAAGGCGAAGGCGCAGGCGGTAGGGACTGGTGGCGACGGGAAGAATTCGAATTCGAAAAAGTTGCGTGGTTCATCAACCTGGGGGCCGTTCCAGTAGTTGCTCTTCGGCCTTTCGTGGAAAATGTTACGGACACGCAGCGTTTAGCCAGGTGGTGGTGGTCGGTCGTCGGATTATCTGTCCTCCATCCCCCACGAAGGCGGTACCTGCTAGGTACGTCAGGGTCCCCCTGTGCCGCCACGGTGTTCACATGTGCCAGGCAAGGGGCCGCGCCAAAAATAAGTGCTCACAGCAATTGGTCAGGTCCCCATCGGGGTGGCCCGTGGTTCCTGGCAGTAACTTTACCATCTATCTCGAAGAGATCCCCATGGAACATGGCCGAATGCCCATGCTGCTTTCTGAATTATGGAAGCCATACATCCGCGATTAAATTACTTGACATTACAACAAGGGACTATGAGAGAAGGATCCGGAATGGCAGGCAATTGCGGTCGGAACATAAGGTAAGACACGGTACGGTAAGGTAGCCATGCGCATGTTAGGTACAGGTACCTTTCAGGTAGACCACCATTGCCACGAAGTCCTCCAAAGAGAGCATATACCTCGGAGCAACGAACATGACACCAGGCTCGTCTCAAATAATCTCAGCTATAAACACCAATACATGCTAAAGTACAAAATGCGCACCGGATTCCGATAAATAAAACATAGTCTACGCACCCTCAGTCAATCTTCTCCTGCGCATCATAATCCAGTGACCCGTTTAGGCTTCCATCCCCGTCATAATCACCGTCCTCGTCCTCGTCCAGCACAGTCATACCCAGCCCAAGTCCGCTACTATCCTCACCATCCGTGTCCTCCTCCGTCGTCGCACCCGTCCCGGTCTCGGCCACGAGAATGCTCCTCAGATCATCCTCGCTCAATATTCGCTGTATGCTGCCCCGGCGCACCCACGGTCGCGTCTCTTTCCGGCCCTGCTCAATGAGACGCTCCACCTTTAGACGGTTGGCGATGAACTTGAGCTTCGGAAATGCGCTCTGCTTGCCCTCATGGATCATGCGCGCCAGCCGCTGCGGATCAGGGTCGGTCAGGATGTACCAGAAATCAGACGGAATGGACTTGGGCCAGATCGTGATGGTTCCACTAAACTGCTGCAGCCAAAGTTGACTCCAATCCTGTCCCAATGGGCGCGGCAGCAACTCTGCGTGTCTGATAAACTTGAGCCACTTGTTCATGTCCAGTTTGAGATAGTGTTCCATAGCGGACATGACGTAGCCGCCGCGCCAACCACGTCCCTTGCGATGTGTTACTGGGCGCCCTACTGAGCCCCTGGATGAGAAGAAGAACAGGTTAATGTGGGGGTTGACCTGGCTGACAATGGTAAAGTTGACGTTGAAATGCGTGTTGAGAGCCTTGATTGGGATATCAGTACGGAGACTGCCGTCCTTCCACTTGTGCCCGAATGAGTACGGTGCAAGCGTCCCGTCTCTCATCTTCATCATCAAAACCACTGGATTCAGGATGCCCGGAACGGCAGCCGAGGCCAGGACAGCGGACCAGATGACGCAATCTGGGCTTGTCAAGTAGTTGCAGAGAATCGTAGGTGAATGAGGGTCCGCTGGTACACACGAGACGTTGAGGATTCGCCCTGTCCGTTCGTAGGCTTCGCGGAATGTCATGGATCCTCTCGTCCACCAGCTGCATCGCCGCGCCCAGTCAACCGAGTCGAAGCGTGCACCCGTCTTCCACCATCTTGGCAACCATACCGACATCGGTTCGCGGCAAGCATTGATACGTTGTGAGAGGGCAGGCACCAGCAGCTGCTTGAGTTCTTCGTTTGTGCGTGTTGCGACAAGCCCAGCAACCAGAGCACCCCCACTGGTTCCAGTGATGACATCGGGTAAGAGGTCTGCATCCACTAGGGCTCTCACAAGGCCAATGTGATAGTAAGCAAACGCAGCTCCCCCGGATAGGCAGAGCGCCGTCCGTCCAAAGTTCGCATAGATGTGTTTAAAAAGCAGTCGTTTTGGCTCGTTGTCGAGCTGTTTCGTGTTGAGAAGGAATTTGAGACTCTTGTCGGCTAGTATCATGTTAGATAAGATATGTCATAGTTCCGCACCAGCACAGTAACTTACTCTCGTCTACAAAGTTCTGTACCAAGTTCTTAGTGCCGTAGTACGTCTGACTATAAAGTCTTGCGTTCTCAATGCCAACAAAGTCATTCTTGACACAGGCTTCCAGCAAGGCCTTGAGATCTTCGACAGCTTTGCCGCCATCACTGGGCTCGCGGCCAGCTTCCTGCGCCTCTGCCTTGGCCCTTGTCTTCCTCATCTGATCCCACACCCTCCGGACCGTCTTAAAGTCGTAGTATGCGAAGCTATTTTCTTCTTTCCAGGCTTGCCGCCCCAAGTACCTATCCAACTCCTTTGCAGCGACAACCCAGTCTCGGTAGTTTGTCGCCATGTGCAAGTTCTTGCGAAGTCTCTGCCGCTGACCGCGCCATGTGAAGAAGTGTTCGTAAACCCAGATGTACCACCTCGTCAGCAAATAAGTTACGCTAAGGCAGCCCAGCCACAGGAAGATGGAGCCCAGCAGTGGCCACTTAACCAGCTGGTATAGGTAGCCCTCTCTCGTCTCGTCCCGTGTGCGCGTGCCTAGCAGGCCCTCAACGGCGACCTTGGGACCCTTACGCTTCTTCTTGGAGCCCCTTCTGTTGTGGTAGACCTTGGGATTCACGGGAGCCCAGTCGTTCTGCGCGGTGATGAATGTGCCCTGGGCGCCTGACTCGGGCGAGTTGGGAACGTGCAGGTCGCCTCCTGCGGCGCCGACGGCGGCCGCGACAGCTGACGCATCCTCCTCGAAAACGGATTCCGAGTTGCGTTTGGTCAAGTTGAAGGAGCTCGAGTTCTTGGGGGACCGGGCGTCTTCGATCGGGCTATGTAGTGGGTCGGGAGCATGCAGCGCCCGCTCGAAGGCCTCTATGTCTTCATCGTCGAGGAATTCGTGATCTACGTCGGGAAGGATGGATGGATCGAAGACCTCCGGGGGGAAGCCGTAGAGCGGGCCGTCTGACGTATCTCGGGGGAAGAAGTGTGCGTGCTTCTCGGACATGGCTGCTGGAAAGACTTCTCAAAGGCTAATCATGGCTGAAGCTGAAGACGAAGCGAAAAACAGAAATGTGCTATTCAGAGACGGAAGTTGGCGTTGAGCTGAAGCAGTATGCAAAGGGTTAATGTCACTCTATCATGATCCGTTCGCAGCTGTACCTCTGCGCTTTATTAAGCTTGTACGCCACACGATGTACCTTAATGTTCGTCGCCGGCGCAGGTCGCCTCAGAATGGGAGGACAAGCGGCCATGATGACGTACCTTGCCTGGCTCTTTCGTTGGGGAAGCTGTGGGGGCATGTCCCAGACCGGGTGACCCTCCCACTTACATTGCTCCCTTGCCTAAGTACGGTACGGTACCTTACGTTAAGGGTGCCGTCCTGGAGAAACCGGTGTATACCTTTATTGAGGCCGCACTGAGCGACGACCTACTACAAAGATTGCCCGCATCTGGCTAGCATACGACAATGGCCAGAAATCATTTATACCAAGGAGAATTGCTTGTATGGATTCTTGTATCTGGTTATCTCGGCAAAAACTCGTGTGCGGCACTGTTTCCATGCCTTTCTCATTGTGTCCTGTCTCCCACAGTCGTTCATATCACACCACTTGAATAAAGAACGTATGATTACTGAATGCACACCTTCATCTCAAAGCGAGGTATTATTGATAGTATCATGGAACTTCATGGAACTTTACGACCAACGTTCGCCGAAATGCTGCATCTTAAAACAATGAAAAGCCTCGGCACAACCACCAGCCACGTAGCTGGATGCTCTGTTTGCGCCATGCCGAGACTGAAAACTCTAGCCACTTTCCCCCCATCATCACTCGTCGACTCTTTAGACGTACTGCGACAGCCACCTTATGGCCTCGCCGTAGCCTTGTCGCATCACAACGGAGCACATGAAGAGCTCGATCGGTCGGATGCCCTCGAGCTGAACCTTGCCCTTGCCCGTCGTCTGGTACAATCCGAGCTGGTGTCGCATCTCGTCTTCGGAAACAGCATCGGGGTGGTCAATCTTGTTGCCCAGGATGACGAAGGGCACCTTGGACAGCTCCTCCATAGCCAGGAGAGCATCGAGCTCAGCCTTGGCCTCGGGGAAGCGCTCGTGGTCCTTGGCATCGACGAGGAAGACGACACCGTTGACCTCGGGGAAGTAGTCTCGCCAGATACGACGGGCTGTTGTGGTTAGCCGGGAATCGAAACACGGTCAATGTGCTCTCTACATACCCTGTTGATGGCCACCGAGATCGAAAGTCGTGAACTTGACGTTGCCAATGGCGAGCTCCTCAGAAGCTGCAAGTTGTCAGCGCGGGGTTCCGGAGATCAGCAAAAGCCCGCCACGATTGCAAAACTTACTTGGGTGCAGAGTGGGCTGGAGAATAGCAACACGGTCGTTCTATACCCAACTGTGTCAGCGCTGGCAATGAACCCGGGGGCATTGTGTTCGTTATCGTCCATCCGGACCGCCAGAACAATCCATGACGTCGCATCCGCACCAGTGTATAGATCATCGTACCTTCAGCATGTGCAAAAGAGTCGTCTTTCCGGCATTGTCGAGTCCAAGGAATAGCAGCTTGGCATGCTTATTGAGCAGGCCTAGGGAGGAGAGCACATCGTAGACTGCAAAATGGCCGGCACGTGTCAGTCCGTTCTCTGCAGATCCAGGGGATGGCCACGATCGGTGGCACGAGCAGCAGACTTACACCAGTTGACAATCCACATGTTGGCTAGAGAAGAAAGGGATTAGAAAGTAGATGTCTTGAGAAGTAGAACGTGCAGCGTTGTTGCTGGAAGGGGTATCGTCAGGTTCGGCTTCGAAAGGGCAATAACGAGCATCGAAAGGCTTCGCTGGATGCCGAAAGCTGGCAGGAACCCAAGCGTTCCTTGTGCAGCCTCGTTATTAAGGCATAAACTCTTTTGCGGCGAAGGCTCACCTTGACCTTCCGAGTGGGTGACAGAAAGAGTGACAAGAGCTACAGCCAACAAATCACAGCACTCAACGTACCTAGGAGGTACTGCTGTAAACTGCTTTTTCCTTTCGGTTCTTCTAGTTCCCAGTACTTTACCTTAAGCAGGATTCGATTCAATTTTAACAAGTATTTTGATGAAACTTGCTTACAGTCCCTTATTCGTGCAAGGATTTTCTAAGGTCTAAACCACTATACATTGCTGAGTACCTGGACAGAGCGAATAGAGGTAGGATTGGGGACAGTAAGTCCTGCAGTTTCGCTTTTTCTGTCACCAGCTGGCCTTGCCTCCTCCGCCACAAATGATTCCATCTCAGCGTCAAACCATGTAGCATATCGCGTAATCCAAAGGTCGCCCAGGCATTGTAATTCGCCGACCCAGGCTGCATGTAATGTTTGGGACTGCCGCTGTCACCTGGATTCTAGAAGGCCCTAAACCGTAGGCCGCTGCAAATGCTTACTCCTTAGGCAACGACATGAACCACCAGGCCTGAACGGGAAAAGAACAAGTGTCACACATATCGTCATTCCTCTTGAGACGTGGCTTCCAGGGCGTTATTGCTGTGGAAGCTGCTCGCGGCATTCACTTGCAACACACGTACTTTGGCAAAATGAAGAAGAGGCGCATGCAGCATCCCTCAATTAAAGGTAGAAATCATGAATCCCATGATATTGTGTCAAATATATCAATATGCTCTTGTGCCCACCAACGCCTAACCGGGGATCCCTGGTGTCCCTAATGCTTTGAGGGTATCCAAGCGAATGCAAACGAGACTCCCGCCCATATAACGACCGTCATAAAGCCGTGCGGATTTTGTGTCCGCTTATGCTATATACAAATATCCTTGCCCTCACTCAAAGGGAGGATGTAATAAAATGTTAACTGAAAATAAAGCCATCACAATGGATGACTGAAGAGGAAAGGCGAGATGAGACGAATCATGTCACTGGAGGACTTTGCCCTGATGTAACAAGTTCCATCCCGCTTATGTTTCCAATAGAATAGCCGGTCAAATTTGAGTAAGATGCTCAAATTGAAAGAACATAGTTGCCCTGCTCTTTCTTACCAGCCATAAGTAGTCCGAGCTCCTTCATGCGCTCGGCGCCTCGACCAGGAAGTGGCTTGCGCTCGGGAATTTGACCGCGTCTGGCACGATCACAGTACTTCTGATGAAACTTCTCCTTGCGACGCTGGCGCTTCTTTTCAAGCCCCTTGACAATGTCAATTGCTCCACGAACATGGCCATCCGCATGATGATGAGAATTTTTGGGGTAGCGGCCATGTCTGATGTGAGGGAACAGCGCGGCTGGTCGAGGAAGAGACTTGGTGTGGACAAGGCCTGGGCGTCCAGCCAGTTGAAACTTGACATTGGTGCCGTGACGAGGTGATCCCACTGGCGTCGTCATTCCCTTAGGAGCAGGTGACCTGACTCTGCGGGGCGAACCATGCTCGAAAAGAGGCTTAGGTGATCGGCATCTTGCCTTAGGAGCAGGTGAGTGAAGTCGCCTCGGGGGAGGAGAATGGTATCGTTTGGGAGATGCACCATCATTTCGCTTCTTCCGCCGGGCTCGACCCTGCTCGTGGTCCAAGTCTTCCATCTTGCCTTGCATCCAAGTTTCCTCGTCGTCACTGCTGTGGTGGACAGGGTTATATAACTCTTCCTCTTCCTCGTTTTCGGGGTCGGAAGCCGGGAAGCTGGGGTCAATGTCTTGCGGAATAATGCGTAGCTTCTCATTTCGGCGTGCAGCAAGGCATGATAGATACGCCTCTTCTAAGGGGCGATCTTCGTCCAGAGTACCGCAGACGAAGTCGGTGCTGTCCGGTAGGTCGACGGCCTCGGCAGCGATGCTATTACGTTGAGCACGCTCACGACGAGTCGGTCTGACACGAGCGCTGGCAGTGGATGTTGAAGAATCGGAATGCTGTTCATGAAGTGAAGGCCGACGAATCTTGCTAGATAATGTCGATGTTGGTTGGCTGACACGGTGCTGAACTGGGGTCCATAGAATCATGTTCTCATCGTCATCCTCCTCATCATCGGAGTCTGCGAAACCAGTCTCTTCATCAGTGGAATACCCATCAGCGCCGTCTTCTTCATCCTCATCTTCTTCATCGTCGTCATCATCGTATTCTTCCTCGTCTTCGTCCAGAGCGTCCTCGTCTAGCTCGTCCTCGTCGTCAAATGCAGCTTCCTCGTCTTCCTCCTCAAGCTCAGCCTCTTCTTCAGCCTCAGTGGCCAAGCGACGAATGTGGTTCTCTTTGACCAGGGTGTCGTTGATGGTGAGCTTTGTACGAGGTACGGACGTGTCATGACGAATCCAGTCATCCTCTCGCACCATTTCCCTAGCAAACTCGTGGAATTGGGAACCATCTCGAGCTAGATCAACAGAGGACGCACGAAGGAACTTGGGCCGCGGTGCTGAACCTCTGCCTTGAAGCCTTCGGAAGCCGGCCTGGCGGGGCGAAGGGGGACCGGGAACCATTAAAGCGGAAGTCCTTGTTGGCTGGACACGAGCCTGTGGAGTCAGGTCAAGTGCTGCTGGCGGAACCGGGTGCGATGTAGGGGGTGTGTTCTGCGTAGAGGCAGGTCGTGCGGGGCAGGCAAACTTGATGCATGGTTTTCGCGTCGCTTCCTGGGCGGAAGGAGTCTTGACCATAGGCACGGAGCGCTCCTGAGGAATCGGCTTGGCATTGCAGGCAAACTGGATGCAGCGTTTGCGAGGGGCTTCCGGAAGCCTGGCCGTCGAGACGTCTCTGGGTTTCAGTAGGGTGTCCTCGCCAAACCGAAGTACAGCCATTTCAGGAAGTGGAGGGCTCGGGGTGTTGGTTCGCGCAGGGCTAGTGAGGCCGGTGTCGCTCGTCAGATCGGCGGTTGATGCGACGCTGATGTTGCTAGCCATGGACCGTCGACGACGGTCGTCGATAAAAGAATCATGGTGTCCATCGTAGGTCTCGTCGTCAGATTGGCCCATGATGGCCTTGGTCAGAAGTGATGGCTGCTGGTCGCTAGGCCTTCGGATAGTAGTTCTTCGAAAATTAGATGTGGAACGTTTTAACAAATTTTCTTCAGGAGGCTCGTCGAGGTCTTCGACTTCGTCCGCAGTCAACCCCATCCAGGTGGGGGACTGGGCTATTGACTGAGAATTTGCCATGTTTGTGAAAGTGGTGCGTATGTCACCAAAAAGTTGCAAAAAGGAGGCTTGGTGCTGGATTTGTATCGCTGTAGTCGCAGTGCTGCAGAAAGGTATCGCAAGCAGTGAATTAACGAATCAGGTTTGAGTACGCCGGTCAGGTGGCGAGATTGCTGGTTGTGCAACGAGGCTGAGTGATGAGGGTTTTCGTCGATGTATGTGAGCCGTGTCTTGTAGATCAAAGCCTCGGATTGGTAGAACAAAACGTTCTACAAGATGCGTCCCTGAGGACCGTTGTGCTATAAGCGGATGACGGTCATATTAGGCCAGGTGACGATGTAAGTTGGTGGATGTTAAAAAAAAGGGAAGGATGAGGTGAGGTAAGGATTGGTGTGGCGATGCACAGGAACAGGCTGTTGACAAGTTGGCAGCGAAGCAACGGAGGCTGTTGATCTCTAAAATGGATGGATGGGAATGGATGTTCAGGGTCCCTGGTTCGACTGAACTTGCGCCAAAACGCCTTGGCGAGGTTCCAAATGACGTTTCGTCAGAAGGTGGCGCGGTTACACCTAGTGGGAAGAGGCCAGTAGAGGCAATGACGAGGCCGTCGATGGCTTAGGTTTGGAGCGAGAAGCCAAATAGAATGGCAGATGGGAAATGGAAAAGCTCAACGGGAATGAGATGGTAGTTATGTGAAAAGGGAGGAGGGAGAGAGAGAGAGAGGAGGCTGCATAAAGCCAACAATCGGGGAGTAAAGCGAGGCGATCTGGGGGGGGTCCTAATAAGTTCAGTTAGAGTGTAGGTAAGAGGCACCCGAGGCGTGTCTCTGGTGCTGCTGCTCCTGCGACCCTGCAGCAAGACAAGAAGCGGGACCCTCTATTCTCGTTTTGTTTTTTCTTCCTGTTTTTCCCTTTTTTTTTCTTTCAAACGCAAAAAACCTTGCTGAACTTTGCCTTGTTGGGACAAGTAGTAGGGACAAAGGGATAAAGTGGGATGAACCCGAGAAGAGACTAATGAGGGCAAAGGGGCATAAGCGGCGTCAAGAGAATCGTTCGGGAATACAGTAGAGCGAAGCGTACACGGTACCTCACCCTGAATGTCGTGAGTTGGTGGCTTCTGACGGGTTAGTCCGAAATTGGCCCAAAGCAGCGGAGCATCGATTCAGTTTCTCACCTCACCAAAGCACCCGACCGCCCAGATCAAATGGCTGACAAAAACCGGGCTAGCCACAGGGTGCGTAGCAGTGACCCCCCACGGTCTTGTACAGGCTACGACGACGGCTACGCTACGCTTCGCTACGCTCCGCTACGGGTCACGGCTATTGCTCGCTGCGAATAATTTCGCTGCGCGCGCATTCCGAAGGCGAAAATTGCTATGGAGCCTCTGGGGCTGGAATCGAGTCCAACCTCTTCCCTGTCTCTTGCCCCCTCCCAGTGCGTCTCACCAGAACAACTCGATTACTTGCACTGTCAGGACCAAGGGCCAAGGCCTAAGAACCCATTTCTTTTCTCGGCAAAGCTCCGCAGCGCCCATGATCGCCCGGGCAATTTGGCGGTGGCCGAAAGCGGTCCCCATCATCGTCAACGATGGCTGCCGCACTGTAACCAACCGTGCGGGTCGATCATTGTGCTTGCTCGACGTCAAAGACCTTTTCCCTTTGCTGGATGGAACCACGAAGCCGGACGGGGATTCTCGGCGTGCTGTACTGTGGCCTTTCACTGTACGTAGCTACACGGTGCATTTGTGCTGGCGCCCGTTCTGTGGCGGCTTGGTTGCTCACATCCAAAAGTCTTTCGTCGACGACAGCATGGGCTCCCGAGGCAGTCTGTCCCTACGTCCCGCCACACGCCCCCTAGAGTGCAACCGCGCATCAATGACCCAGGAGATGACATGACCAGCTTGAGGTTCTCATCAGCACCAGCCAAGGCCCCCTTTCACCCCCACTGGCAGGACTAACCAGGTAGGCAATGCAATGCGCGGCGTGACATGGTGGTCAAACAACACTAGCACGCCTGTACTATGTCGTGCAAACCATGGCAGAAAAGACGGGAGCCAGGGGACAGGCCCATCAGTACGAGTCGTCTACAGTACCTCCTGGTGGGATAGCTAAAATGAGTTCGGAGAGGGGTTGGAGGCCTGAGACGTGCACAAAGGACGAGACCGCTTGAAGGAACGTAGTCCATGCCACTGTTGCTGCACTGCGCTGCACTGCACCGCACTGCATCTGATATTACCTGCCTCTACGGAGTAATTGCGGCTGCATCGTACGTTGCGAGACGTCTTTTGCATGCCCTTATTCGGACCTGGCTCTGCATTGCGCGCGCGCGCGCGTGCGCACAGTACGGCGGCCTCTGGTGGCTACTGGTGGCACCCTGACCTGGAGAGAGCCGTCGCCAGAAAGGTCTGGTCTCCGCCTTCAACAGCCAACAATTCTAACACGGTCGCCAGCCCTAGGTTCGCCCTGACTCTTGCGCTACCAGCAGTGTCCTGGAAAGGCCCGGCAAGGCGTGCCTCCCGTCAGTTGAAACCCACTTGTGAAGGAAACGATGGGGATGGCCGCCCGCCCTGACCTAACGCTTTGTATGAGGCATATCCTGGCTTGACCGCATTTTACGTTCACGCTCATGCTCACTCCCACTGGCTGCCGTCATCATAACAGCAATGCACCTGTCATTGATGGGTAGCGCGCAGGGCCACATCCGCTCCGAAGCACATGAATTGCCGTCGGTCGGGCATAACACCTAGGTGCTCGCTGACTCTGGCGAAGCATGCCCTAAACCCGCTGCTCCACCCACCTTTGTCCCAATGCTACGTGCCATTTCCGTAGGTGGTGGAATCAGGCTTTTTTGTTTCAAACCGGCGAGTCGCACATGGCCGACCGAGACAACACGTCGTGATCGCCCGGAATCCAGTAAGAACCAAGTTTTGGCTGCCCTTGCCGAGAGGTCGGATCTAGAACCTTGTGTCGTGTCTCATGAAAAAATTATTGCTGACTATCGAACGCCTTGTGAGACGCCCAGCAATAGTGAGTCAAACCGCTGCAATGTTCCTGCATCCCTCTCTTGGCTGGCATCATGCCGCCAGCATTCCAACTTCTGGTGTGAGGAACTGTGCAAGGGACATTGTAAAAGGGCCTGTACTTGCTGTGATCTACTACGGTAACGAATGTGGTGACTACCTACCTTCCTCCCTCACGAGCAGATGCCGTTGGCTTGTTCCAGACCTTGCTTCCAGCCGCAAAGTAATATTTCAAGTCGCTGACAGGCACGGAGCAATCACATCTCACGTCTCGCATCAGCTGATGATTGGGGAGGAGGTCATCGCGACAACTAAGACCCTAGGCCAAATCCGATCCTTTCGATCACCGATTTGTTTTGACAGGGCCGCTTCCAGGGTAAGGAAAGGCGATACGGGCCATGTCTTCTCAAGCCGGCCCCCCTAAAAGACGCTTGCTGCTGCATCATGACGATTGGTGCAGGAATATCTCATCTATCCCACGCTTAAGGAACCCATCGCTCCGCCAATGCGCCCTCGCGGATGTCGCAGGCTGCATACCGTCGACGAATGGCAATGGCTGCGCGATCAATTGCTTTGACATGTCCGACGAGCTGGTGCTTTGGGGCCGAATAATCATGCATCACCCCGCGCTCGCGTTGCTTCTTCCCCGCACGTTTGCTGTGCTTCCCCGTGGCCTCCGAATGCGACGCGGCTTCAGCGCGTATGAATAAATGCAGCGATGGGGGGGGCCAAAGGATTGGCATGGGGGTCGCCAACAAGAGCAGTGCAGCGTGACCCGACCCCCATTTTTGCACGTTGCGTTACCGGCCTGGTAGTCCATGCGCCACTGCCTCGTGTATACATGTCTGCAGCTCCGTGAAGGCATGGTGAGTCTCCTCTTCTTTTTGGACCCTTTTCCGTTTTGGCTCTCGCCGCGCACCCCAGACACAAAAGGGTCTTTTGTCAAGCTGCATGGGACATGCGCCTTGGAAGGTCTGCTTTCCACTGGACGTGATCTAGGCGCCCCAATATCGGTCAAGAGATGAGGTCGCCTATGGCCCCTCTGCTTGGTGAGACGCTGCCCTTGCCACTCCCTAGGCCTGCAGTATCACACAGCCTTAGTTTTGGATTTGGTCAACTGCCATCCGCCAGATTGCCTGATCAGGTATAGTTCCTTCACGCCATTTAATGGGAGCTTGAGAGGGACGATGCAACCGAACGCATTTCAGGTTGGAGGTTTTTGTCCGACGTCCCAATTCGTATGTGAAACAAGTACATGTAGCATGGCCGTTGGGATTCTCACCCTCTGTGTCTGCCCGTTGCTAAATTGAGCTCATGCCCGATCGACCGGCTATACGCATGCGTCAAGGGTCCTCAACCCTGTTGTTTCGTTGCCATGTAGCCCCAAAATCTGTGCCATAAACGACTTGTTACAGGGGCGTTCGCCACCCGTTTGTCGGCACGGCGCATGTGGCTCTCGTTCTTTCGCTTTGTTAGCATTGCGAATTGGCTTTCATCACGTCGCACTTCGGTTCGGATAACACCCCCAGTACGGATTTAACCATGAACTCCTCGTTCTACACAGCTACTCGGGGTCGGGCTAGCCACGCTTTGTGCTGCAAATGTCTGGCGTTTCCAAATCCGAAATTACCCTCAAGGGTTAAGCTTGATTTTAAGGACTATGCCCATATGTTCAGTACCGTTGGCTGCATCCAGCAGCAGCCTAGTCGGCGAAGAGGTTGCTTGTTTGACAATCAACAGTAGCAGCACACTGAATAGAGGCCTATTATTTCGAAACGACTTGGCCAGGAACATGAGTCTTGACAACGGCATAGCGTATTCAAAACAAATATCGATGCCTAATAGTCCTACTCGGCCTGACTTTTGGCATAAGGCACTACCGTTGTCGATCTATGCATTTGCTGTTCCCAGTAGACGCTTTGGCAGGCATTGAGTAAGTCAACAGTGGGTTTCACCCTACTGTCTTCGACCGTCTAGTGACATAGTTAGCATTGGGTATGGACGTGCTTCGGCTGCTGAAGGCCCCGTGTTACCCTTTGATCTTAACGTGTTCTGCGGTTTCAGAGCTGCGCATCTGATCTTAAGCTTGATCACGTTCCCCACAAGGACAGGCTAACTATGATATCTGTGGCCTACTTCCTTTGGCTTGCAGCATTCATCCCATTGTGATCCACAAGGCTCGGTACTTATCCTCATCTTTGGAAATGATAAGCGCTACGTGACAGTTGATCGCCAACGAAGCCGACTACGGTCCTAGCACTGACAAGTCGATTCACTGGCTGGAGACTTTACACGTCCCAGACGCAGCAGCTTACCCTATATGGTAGTGATCGATGCCTGCGAGGTCATCCAACGTATTGCCTGCCGCACTATTGTACAGTAAATGTTCCCAGTACTTGGTCCTATATATTAAATATTTGCCATAGTTTTGCATGCGATTTTTTGTTTTCGCATGATCTCGGGTCTGTGTAGATCCCCAGGAGAGATGTTGCTAGACAGACGGGGTGCAACTATCACGCAACCCGGCAGGCCCTGATCTATCAATCACCAAGGCATTAATTTTCCCAAGCCCAAAGATCGACCATGCATCATAGCACTCGAGCTGGTCTAGAAAGTAGCAGTAGCAGCTAGCAATTGACGAATGTTGTGATACGCAAAACTGAGCCCTTCCGCAGCAGAGGCTCACCGCCGGCAAAGGCTTCTCGGTGGCAACGCGAGGCACGCCATGGACAATACGTTTCAATATCCACCTATGTAGTTATTCACATCATTTCCCCCGAATTCGGCTCATCAAATATGCGCGTATAGAGAGAAATTGAAGGGACGAAACGATGTTGATCACCGCAAGTAGGAGGACACACTGGCACGTGACATGTCACATGATATCATGGATCGGATTTTCCTGCTAGCCGACCTATGGAATTGAGACTCAGGCAAAGATTCGAGCCACGACCTCACCCGAGCTGCCGTCACAGAACAACCTCAATCGTCCGCCAATCCATCATGAACTCCTTCCGCTTCGCCCGCGCGGCCCTTCGCGCCCGTCCCGCAGCCATCCGTGCTCCCCTGCAGCGGAGAACCTATGCCGAAGCTGTCCCCGACAAGGTCAGCACCCACCCCTTGCTTCAACCACGATGAGCTACTAATTCTCCGTCCAGATCAAGCTGAGCTTGGCCCTTCCTCACCAGGTACGAGCGACTCGAATGTCTTGAATTCCCGCGATGCGCATCGACGATCGAGCGTTCAATGGCGAATGCATCGCAATTGAAGGAAATTGGACTAATTGCCGCATGCAGGGCATCTACAAGTCACAGGATGTTGTTCAGGTCAACATTCCCGCCGAGTCTGGCGAGATGGGTGTCCTCGCCAACCACGTCCCTTCGATTGAGCAGCTGAAGCCTGGCCTGGTCGAGGTTATTGAGGAGACTGGCGGCGCCAAGCAGTTCTTCCGTGCGTGAGATTCCGAGCAAGAGCAGCGAATGGAGCTAACAATGTGCAGTGTCTGGCGGTTTCGCTACCGTCCAGCCCAACTCCACGATGAGCATCAACGCCGTCGAGGCTTACCCCCTGGAGGACTTCAGCGCCGAGGCTATCCGAGCCCAGATTGCCGAGGCCCAGAAGGTCGCCTCCGGCAGCGGAAGCGAGCAGGACATTGCTGAGGCCAAGATTGAGCTGGAGGTGCGTGCACACAAATGATACGGTACCGATTGAATGCTAACTGTCTTTTCAGGTGCTCGAGACCCTCTCTGCCCACGTCAAATAAGCGGTTGTTATAGAGATGGAGAACCTTGTACATCATATCCCTTACCTTTGTCAGCATTGAGCCAGAGACAATTGATACCAGTCGTGGTACTATGCATGCCGGAGCCGTTCCATCTGCCATATGTCCCGTTGTTACTTGATAATGTAGTTGCTTGCCACCTGCCGCGAGAGCCTCCTTTCAGTTCTTAACGAACCCTCCTTCCGTACGTTGGCACGTGGCAGTACGTATCTTAACCACTGCTTCATAGTCAACGTTGTTTCTGCCCTTGCAACTCTCGTGCACACTCATTGCTGCATCAAGATATCAGACCGGCACCAGCTCTGTTTTGAAAATCATTTTCTAGTCGATGCGTTATTCTCTCTTTCACTGTCATGTCGCAAACTCCAGCTGACCACTCAGATATTCTTACGAGCAACCCTCATTCACCACCCAAGCAGCTCGTAGCCAAGAACGAGCGTGTGCCCTCGGGAATTGTTGATGCTCGAATTCATCAACTTTTCAAAATCGTCAACCATGGTGATCCTGCTGAATATATCGGATCGACGGCAACCAGGGATCGCGAAAGCGAATTGTCCGGATAGGGACGACGGGCAGACAGCCACTTCGCCAAGCCAGCTTCTCGGAATACTCTTGTAGAAGGCACCACTGGACCGCCCATCGAATACTCGTATCCAGTGTCTGATGGTTGGTGGGAGCCTGATCACACAAATCGCGGTAATGCCAACGCCGCTTCGCTCTTCGGCATCCGTTCCTTGCACCCACGACCTTGCATAAGCCAAGAAAATCTCACTACGATAAAAAATCTCACAAAGAGCCGATGCAAGGATAATCGGTATTCGGACTTTCCGTATGAGGATGAAGGAGACGGCCAGAGGCGTTCCGCAAGACTTCGGCCACGGCCCAGCGATCGATCCTCGGCAGAATGCACGGTCGAGATGGCGTCAGGCTCATTGAGCTCATGTGAGCGACGGCATGATGCAATGGCAATCTTTGAAGAGTATGGTATATCGCGGCCGCAAGGATGGCTTTCGGAAGACACTTCAACCATAGCCGAAACACAGGCACCCTCACGGCAAGACTTGTAGCACATCTGTCATGCGTGTGGCGAACGCTTGAATGGTCATGCACAGTGCCGCAAGTGTGGGCACGAATCATGTCTCAAGTGTACATTAGAGCTTCCAGCTGTGAAATCAAGACCAGCCCATCGCTCGAAGCACCACAAGCATCACGTCACCACAAGCCATCTGCTCAAGAGAACTACGGACCAGACTAGGAATGAAGGGCCACTCACTCGAACTAATCCACAAGTCAATCTGGTGGAGGACTCTGTTGGCTTAGTTCACGCCAGAGATGGGCTATCCACACCAACGCCTGGGCCGTTGACACAGTCTCAAATTCAAGAAGAGAGTCTTTCTGTTCCCACACTGGCAAAGTCTGCTGCTGCCTATTCTAGGGAGAAGACACGAGGTTTGGTCACAAGCAATCCATTCTTCATGGCAGACAGACAGGCCAAATCCCCCGCGCCAGCACCTCGAACAACTGCAGAACATGTACGGGCATATAGATCTCCGAGGCCATCCGATTGCGTGCCGCGTCGAAGGACGAGCCAACCATCGAGGTTGACAACAGCAACACCTGAGCTCCCTGATATTGACAGCCACCAAGTCCTGAGCCCCCATCGCCATCCTGAGGTCGACTCTGCAAATGCGCTTATCCCCAGCCCAACCACGAGACTTGACAATGAAACGGGGAACGGTCAAAGAAGCCTTCTTCAAGCAAGTCAGGCAACACAGAAGGTTGATGAATTATACCATCATGCGCAGGATTTACATAAGTCCAAGCACATCCTCGAGCATCTAGCGGCGGGTGCCGCAAGTCTCGACGACAAACTCAGTGTAAGTACTGAAGCTGGACGTATCGGTATTGGTCTTAAGAAACCTGGAAACTCTCGTGGGTTTCCTAAAGACACATCGGCAGACATGTCTCGCATTGATATGCTGATTCAAAAAGCCAAAACAACCAGAGAAAGGAGGGATACAGTTATACCTCCGCCATTGTTCAATGCCAACCATGACCTGGTTGTTGATAACACTTTCGACGTAGTTGATCAGACGGATTTTCACCAACTTAGCGAGGATATCGTTATGCCCCAGCCCGTCAGCCCTAAGTCGCATGAAATAAGCGCAGACGTATTCTCGAAGGTTGCAGGTTGGCAGCGGTTCCACCCGAGAGCTAGCCAGGCCGCAGATGAGAGCTCTTTTCTGGTATCGAATTCGAGCCATTCCGCCGATTTAGTTGATCCCACATTGAAGAACCTTGCCTCACACCGTAATACAGCATTTTCTAAGCTGAGACAAGAGAGACAGCCAAGACAGCGGAAGGAGGTTGAATATGCTCATGGGATCAATCTCCACGCCACAGATAATAGAAACATCAACATGAACGGCCGACGGATGTCTGGGGAAGTCACATCATGGGCTGAAGGATCCAGGCCTGAGGCAGACGATCCAGGGTCATATTCAATGACTGCCTTGCACTCAGGTGGCTATCATAACGACCCCATACTCCAATGCTCGGGAAAGACAATCGGAGAGGCACGAAGATCTTCAGATGCTTGTGAGAATGTACATCGCGACAAGCTTTCCACGGGAGGGCCCAAG
The DNA here is from genome assembly GCA_003012165.1 of Paramyrothecium roridum. Lineage (NCBI taxonomy): Eukaryota > Fungi > Ascomycota > Sordariomycetes > Hypocreales > Stachybotryaceae > Paramyrothecium > Paramyrothecium roridum. The sequence goes on from PXOD01000207.1 coordinate 87,540, forward strand.
ACAAGCCCGAAATCCCAAAGCTCGGACCTTGGAATGAGGCGAGACAAAGTACCAGTACCTGGCGACGAGATAGTTCCCATACCAGCTTCGGTAAAGCAATCAAAAGCACCCGCCAGTGATGTCGATTATCCGCCCGTGAAAAAGACGATCCCACCTAAGGCATCAGAATGGCGTCGAAGCCTCAGCAAACTTCCCAGCGTGCCACACCCTGTTTTCCGACGGAGAAGCACTTGCCACTTCTGCCATCCGAGCCTATCTTCATCATCCTCGGCGGGAGAAGCACATTCGCATGGAAACACAACCTGCCACATTACGTCCAAGGAACTGCTACTAGCAAATCACCATTCAGGTCATCACCATATACATGATACGGTGGCCAGGCATGGTGGGCCATCGTCAGCGCCTCCCAAAATGAGTGTCAGACAGGTTGAACGATCTTTGTGTCGGGAGTCAACGAGGACCAGAAGGCGAGAACATGATAGCAGACGAGCACGGTATAACGGAGCGGATCAAGATGAAGTGATGATGCCAAGAACACCAGGTGTTGAAACTCATGCATCGAAGACCGAGGGAAAGCAGACCGTCCAAGGCCGTGGCTCTGATCCGACACTTCCATCTGATCACGCCTGTGCATGGCAGTTGCATTGTTCGAATTTGAGCTCCGAGGTCGAACACTTAAGAACTGAGCTGAGGGCTCGGCCAGCCAGGGAAAGCCCAAAGCCATCTCGTATTGAGATTGGCGTAGAGGATGCGCTAGCCAAACATGACTGTCAAGGAGTCGACATACAAGGAGTAACGATCGTAATGCATATGAAAGGCAGAGATGACTTGGTCATCAATACCGACTTGACGGGGGAAGGATCAAGGTGTGCGTCAGAAGGATAGACTTAATTGATAGTCTAGAAGGCTCTGTTCGGTCGTGTCACACAGCATCATCGAGTTGTATGGTTAGAGTCCAGGTTTACAATTATATTACATGCAATGTCTTCCTCGACCATGAAATACAATCCCATTCTTAAACGTAGGAACTTGAGAGAGTATGTTACTTTTTATGAGAAGAGAAAACTAACTGAGGCATAACGGCTGGTGAACTGGGCAATGGCCCAGAAAATCATCTGCGGTGAAGTCGGTAGGCAAGTATCCCTTACACAACCATTTAACCCCACAGTTAGAAACTTGCAACCTTCTAGGATGGTTGTGATTATTACAATTGTGCAAGACACAAGAGATTTAAAGAGAAAAAAAAACGAAGAGAGAGTAATGAAGCGAAGGAGAGAAAAGAAAGAGAGAAAAAAGGGGAGAAAAAAAAAAAACACCCCCAACTGGAAAAGCAAGAGGTTGAGATAGGCATTTTGCAACCAGGACTCAGGGTGTGTACAGGCAACCAAAAATAGTCAATTCAGCGAGCCGGCCAAAATCGCTCTGGCACCAGACGAGTTTACGGCGCTGTATTCAAGACGTCATGCCTGGGTTTGGTGTCTTGTGGTCTGTTGTGCCGTGAGGTAGTCTTGCTTAGTGTCTAAGTCCGGCCCCCGGCTAATTGTGGTTTTGGTGACTATAGAACGGAGTAGGTTGTCGCACATCCTGCATATTTCTCAGAAAGGAAATCCTATAGACTAATTGCCATTCGGCATATCTCTCAACCTGCCCTCTTTTTTTTTTCTTTCAGGATAAACCCTTTTTCGGACCTACCCTGCGCTTTTTGACGCATCATTCTCATTTTTTTCAGCTCTGTTCTAGGTCTCCCGCGGCTACGGATACGGAAAATCATGTCGGAGACGACGACGCCGCCGCCGCCGCCGGACTCGCTGATCAACCAGCGCAACGCCCGCCAGTACTGGCAGTCCACGCAGGCGGACCTCGGGGGCATGCTGGGAGGAGTCAACGGTTACCCGGCGCTCTCCAAGGTCGACTTGCAAGGCTCGAGGACGTTCCTGGCGAGGCTGGGCATCGGGCGGAAGAGCGGTCTGCGCCGCGTGAGCCGTGCGGTGGACTGCGGGGCTGGGTAAGTCTCTAATGCTTGCTTTTATCGTCGGCGATGGGCATGGGATGGAAGCTTTTCTACCTTGTGCTTTTTGCTTTGTATGGACAGAATGCGGCACGAGGCTGGGCGGCGCTCCGGTCCCACGGGCCCAGCCATGTTTCTCATCCCCCCTCGTGCTGCTCCCCTTGCCCCGTCAACCTTTTTTGTCTCGTTTCCTCCCCCTCGCTACCACTTCACCGACAATACTCTGCCGTCATCGCGAGGCGGTGTCTGCGAGCCTTCTGGAGGATCAGCCCAGCGCTAACTTTCAGCGCCCCTTTCCCCCATGGCTTTGACCCATGGGTGGGTGAGGGGGGCGCCGCTTCCTTGTATAGCATCGGAAGGATTACTCAGGGCCTACTCCTTGACGTGGCAGACAGCGTGGACGTGGTGGAGCCCATCGCCAAGTTTACGAAGGGGCTCGAGGGCGAGCAGGGCATCGGCCGCATCTTCAACACGGGCCTGGAGGACTGGGACGGCGGCGGCGGCGGCGACGACGA
>PXOD01000208.1:0-13289 GCA_003012165.1 Paramyrothecium roridum
ATTCAAATCACGAGAGTACCTGCCTGCTGCTGCGAATAAACACCCCCGCAACAGCCGTTGGGGTGGGGGGGGGGGGGGGGGGGGGACATGCGATGCTTTGGACGGGGATCTATGGTTTTGTGAGTTGTTCTTGTCTTCTCTGTATATGTCTTGTACAAACGAAGGATTCCGTTGGGGGTAGAAAAAGGTTAGGAAGTGAGACAGAGCTCATGGGGTTGGCACATATACGGCATGGGGAATGGAGGAGCGACCCCAAGTTTTTCTTTTATACCCATTGCATGCATCAATTGTTTTCGAGTTTTCTTCCTCTTCCCTCCTAGTCGTAGTGTCTAGAAGCAGTTTCCGTGCGCATAGATTTTGTTGCAAAATTGAACTCTCCGATTGTCAAGCCTTCAGAAAGCCATTTCACAATGAGTGGCCCAGAGTAAGCATAGATCTGACTTGATTTCGTATTCATTTTTTATGTTTCATCATCTAGCTCATCATGCGTCATTTTGTTTTACTTCATCGCCATTTGTTGCCGGTTGCTCCGTCTCTGGCTCCTGGTAATCCGTCACCTTCATATCCTTCAGCCCCAACTCCTCCTCCTCCTCCTCTGTTCGCTCATAGCTCTCACGCTGGATCTTGGGATCCGGCTCCGGGGGGTCGACCAGGGTTTGGACGTAACTACTGGCGAAGGGATCCGTCAGGATGATGGTGAAGGGCTTGTCACCCGCGATGGCGGCGTCCAGTCCGCCGAAGAAGGAGTCCCACTGGGTCTTCTCGCCGGCACTCAGGGAGTCGCCGCCGTGGCCTTGGCCCTGACCGCTAGCCTCGAAGATCTGGTTGTGCAGGTCGTTGCGGACTTGCGTCAGCAGACCTTCGACAGTGGTGAAGCGACCGCCGAGAGTGCCGGGGTTCACCTGGAGCTGCAGCTCTGGACACTCCAGGCCGCAGGTCTCGCTCTTGAGGATGTCGCGGGCAAGATCCGTGGCATCGTTCACCGTGAGGGTGATCTTCTCTCCTAGCTCTGGAATCTCACCGCCCGTCTTGACGTCGTTAGAGCGGTAGCCGCAGTCGTGGCAGACGGTAGACATCAGCACGACCTGCTTGAAGTGGGGGATGTCTACCATCTTCATGTGGGTTGTGCAAGGGTGCATGCATCCGGGGCACGTTGCGGGGAAGCTGTAAACCTCGTTGGGGATGATTTCTCCATCTGCTGTGAGCCCTGGGACGGAGACGGCGGCATTGGGGTCCACATCGCTGTCGGCGAGACCCAGTGCCGCATTCTGTTCGGGTGTTCGAACGAACTCCCGCTTCTCCCACTTTCCTACACCGTCCTTCAGATCGGGTGCGATGAACGAGTTACCAGCAGGGTCATCGACGTAGAAACGGAAAGGAAACGATTCACCGGCCAGCATCGCCCGGCCTTTCTTGATGATCTCGCCGACCTTCTCGTGTACCTCGGGCATCTGTTCCTTTCGCGCTTCCTGTCCCATCTCGAGATCATCAATGACGGTTGTCAGAAGACCTTCGACGTTTGTAAGCTGGCCACGGCCGGCGGGGATCTCGAGGTCGAGCTCGATAAACTTGACCACGGCGGTGTCGGCCTTGACGACTTGGCGGGAGAAGTCGGCAAGGTGGGTCAGACGCAGCTCATAGTGCGTGCCCTTCGGTTGGATCGTACCCGCTGCTTGAATCTCGTTGTTTTGAAGGCCGCAGTGGTCGCAGGCAAAAGACATGATAACGACTTCGCGGAAATACGGGATGGCAGTGAGGAGCATGCGCGTGGTTCCCTGGGAAAGGTTTGGGTTAGCGAACTTGACTTTGGAAAGGTATGCGACCGTGATGATGGAGTTTGGGATGTTACATTTTCGTGACAGTTCATGCAGAGAGACTCGATCTCCTCGACCGCCTTGTGGTCGTCCTCCTCGGTGGTGGCGCCATTTGTCGATGCTCCCAGGTTCTCAACCTTGCTTCCGATAGCCTCAAAGAACTCGTTCGGGTTCTGAGTCACCTCAGACTTTTGCTGATCGGACGACATCTTGGACTGGCAGCTTTGGCGCAAGATGTTGTGCGTTGCGTTGCGATGTGAGAGAATGTCTAGATTTCTCTTATCGCAGTGACTCGATGGTGGGGTTCTGGAAATTTTCTGGAGGGGTAGCCTTTGGTGGGTTAGACTTATGTCATTTTGCGGCAAGGCACTAGAATCTTCCTGCGATCGCCGCTCGAGCCTAGGACGGGTCTGGGCCAATTGCTGGCTGGGTCTGGCCCAAAAGGGTATTGATTAAAAATCGGGCTCCCCCATAGTGAAGAAAAACTGCGGTGTTACGATAAGATAGGGCCGCTGAAACTCACGTGGTTTTTCAGAACACCCTCTTGTGCTTCAGATCAGTACCGTACGTAAACCCAGGTTGAAAAGGCGTATCGCGATAACTTGATTCGTGTGGGAATGATCTCTCCGGTTGTGATGTCTACTTCATGAAATCGGCGAGACTTAATGGGCTTGGACTCTGCTGCTGTTGCCCAGACAAAAGCGCTTGCAAGCCGGCTTTGCGGTTCTTTGCACGCTTCTTGCTACTGGCATTGGCCGTCGGCTTCTGTGCGTCGCTTCCGGGAATCGCGGGAACCGGCTGCTTGACCTTGGATGCTCGATTCGATTTGCGACGCACTGCCGGCCCTGGTGCGCCCAGGTTCGTCCTTGTCGACTGGTGGCAGAGGGCACAAGAGGTGAGCTTGACAGAGCATTCGATAGGGCTGGTCCTGTCCGTGGCAGGGGGTTGGCTGTTCTTGCGCACACGTTTGCGAGCTTCAATCTTGACGGAAGATCCTTCCCCGGGAATGTGGATGTTTCCACAGGCACCACAGACTCGTTGTCGCTGGGCGTCGGACGGGGACAAGTCGTGGTGGGCGAGGAGACCATTTCGGTAGCTCATCAAATGCGCCGATATTTGTGGCGATTGGATGCGCATGAGGTGCGCCGCATCGGTCAAGAACTCTGCGGCATCCGTGATGTGCTTGGAGGCGGCCATCATGAGTTGAGGCTGTGGTTTTAATGACATCCAAGGGCAGCCAGAGAGACAAAAGTTGTATGAAGCCAGTCGGATATCCATGGTGGGGCACGAGGCGGCCGGCCTTCTTTGCGCGGTACCTTGAGGTCCTACCCTACAGGGTTCACATGCTCATCTATTCAACTTGGTGCATTGCTGGACAAGCAAACTTATTTACTTGTACTTCGTCGACGATTATGCTCGTTTAATCTCCCATGTGATCTCCTTGATGCTTACCTCCTCGCCAGACTTCTCGTCGTAGTCGAACCATTCGCCGTCTGTTAGCTCGATAGCAGCGAACTTGCTCCCCGAGTCCGTTCCCTCAGCCAACCACTCGCCCTGCAGGACATAAAGGTTAGCAAGCTAAGCTCGAACAGAGCCCCGGTGTTGCCTTGTACGCACCTCGGGTTTGAACTCGACAAATTCAAGGCCGCGGCAATCGAACTCGATAACCTTCTGGGGTTTAGGGGTCTCAGTCTGCTCGTAGGGTTTTGGTGCCGCCTTGATCGTTGCAGAAGACTCTCGCTGCAGGTTATGGCATTAGCATTCCGTGGCATCATAAAAGTATGGAATCGAAACTTTGGATGTTCTACCTTGCAGTTTTTGCATTTCCAAACAAAATTCGCCTCACCGCGGCTGCCGCTCATTTCGTTGGTTTCCTGCCGCAAAGCGTGAGTACTCTTCCTCACCAACGGCCTTCGGCCTGACTGCCCGCGACTTACAAAGCGGTTCACGCCGACATAGTTGTTGTGGGTTTCTCTGCAGGAAGTGCACTGAACCTTGAACATATACCAGAACGGGTTGCCCTCGCTATCATCAGGTCGTAAATTGGTTACCCTGGCAAAGAGTTAATAAAAACGAAAACCATGCGTTGCCGCAGAGGAAGGCCGGGGAACTGACCCTGTGAGTTCTGCATTTAATATGAGGGTAAACATGATTCCGGAATGGAGTGTACTCAGAGAGAGATCAATATTCCTCGCAATTTTGGTTGATTTGGGGTTCCTTTCAATTCTCAAGAGTGTGTTGCCCTCATAGACACGACCTTCATCACTGAATGAAGCCCCGCGGTGGAGTGGGGGTGCTGCTAGAGGCGCTGGCGGTACGTACCGTCTCATTTGTTTCCTCTTGCTACAAGCAGGACCAGGAGCATCGCTCAGGACCCACCGGAAGCCACGTGACGCAAGATCGTACGGGTCTTGATTGAACCTAGGCTTTGCATAGTGCTCAAGCATTGCGAAATCAACGACGTTCAATTGCTCGAGCCAGCCGGACAGAGCCATTCGAGGACCATGTTGCTTTCCTCAATCGCTCCAGAGTAATGCTCTCATTATGGTCCCGGGCCGGGCAGGCCCACCACTGCGGCTGCAGGGCCTGTAACAGTGCTATCAATGGCCTCAGCCGGAGAGCGACAACTGCTGCCCGACGGCGGAAACCGACCTTTGGCGAGCTCTTTACAGCATGCTACAGCTCCGTCTTTGCATCTGCGGTGATTGTCGATGCAATTCAAAAGGAGGACCGAAGGCAAGCATTGGACAAGCAGTTGGAGACAGCTCGACGCGAACTTGCCGAACTGAGGGAGCAAGCCCTGCCGCATTTCCTTGGGGCCGAGTCCGAAACCGAAAGCCTCGATCTCAACCACGTGCAACAACATGATCTCACTTGCAGCCTGCAACAATTATGGTTGAACCGACCGTACATGAAAGAAATCCACAAACCCGCTCAGCACAGCATATCCCAGCTTGTCGAGAAGCTCAAATCAGAACATTATCAAAGCGCACCCGAGCAACCACCCGCTGCGCGGAGACGTGTCAACTATGAGGAATTGGAGCAAGCCGTCATTGCAGAGGAGTTTGACCAAACAATTCGCACCCGCCAGCCTCTGAATAGGAAGCAGCTCCTCCGTGAGCAAGATATGACCATTCGCCTCATTCGTGAATTGATGGAACGAGTGAGCGCGAAAGACAAGAGCGGTCTGCCGAGCCCTTCGTTCGACGAAGCACAACAGCTCCTTGCCAACGCATACCCGAAATATACGTTCCGTTCTCTCAATCAGTGGCAGGCGCATCAGAATACCCTTGCCCTTAACAAAGCCATACGAACAGCCATGAGTGCTACGGATCTCGGGTGGAAGGAAAAGGTTGGCCAAGTGTGCTATAATATTCTTGTCTCTGCACACGCGCCAGATATGCTCACATACAACACCATGATTGTGGCTTTCGACAGCGTTGGGGACCAAAATGGCCTACATACTCTGGCCGAGTCTGTGGTCAGTTCATTTTTCTTTGCCCGCCATCTGCGCCCAACGCCGGTGACCTATCGTGCCATCCTCAACCACTACAAGGCCACGAGCAATCATGGCCGTTTCCTTCGAACATTGTCCTGTATAGTAGGACTTGATGAACGAACAGGCGCCAAAACGCGTCGACGAAACGTCTTGGACGTTACTGAGGAGCCTTCCCTCACACGATGGGCAATGAACCCAATCAGGCGGACAGTGGCAGGCCAGTTCGTTAACGAGAATTTTCCGCTCACTACCGATCTTGTCGACTCCATAATGTCTGGGCTTGTGTACTTCAAGCTTTTCGAACAAGCCGCATCCTTGTTCCTTACATGCATACAGTCCGGCGTCACTTTAAGTGCCAAGGTTATACGAGATCTTGTGGACGGTTGTATTGTGAACTTGGATTGGAGCGGTGCTGTTCATCTGGTTCGAGCTTTCACAGCCTGCGACATTCGGCAGCCGCACCTAATACAGTCCGGAAAGGAAAGTGACTTCACCTACCTCCTCAAGCGAATACCTATCGTTCTGGATATGTGTGGCCTGTACCCGAGCGGCAGGCAACCTGCAGGCAACCATCTGGTAAACATTGGCATTTCCAATGCGGAATTAGATCGATTGCTTGACAGTCTAGAAGACGTGACCACCGTTCTATCGAAGGATAGCACCGAATGCGTCCACGCCAGTGACTACCGACCGCAAAACAGGCTAGGTGGCCATCAAAGCCGACTTCTCCAGATAGAAAGCCTGTTTAGAGAGTATGTTAGAGTACGGAACACTACCAACTCGATTGAAAGCAAACTTCTCAAATTAGAAATACCCAATGAGCTACGCATTTCATTGGCAGGACGGGTTATCGAAGAAGCTTCTCGCAGATCCATGGAGCTGAATGCGGAATATCTGGAGCTTTTCGACGGCAGGGCTAAGACGAGCAAAAACTCGCTGCTAATGGACGATGGCTGTCAATCTTTTGAGAGCAAGACCGGTAACTGGCTGAATGCCCAAACACAGCGAGTTTTTACCCCGAGCGCGGCAGCTCAAGAGTCGAATGAATCGGAATTGAACGATTCTGATGACCTGCAGACCAAATCACAGGAGGAGACTTATGTACCACCATATCAAGATGATAATAAGCATGGGCGACCACGGACACAAGAGCGGAGAATGAGGCAGAGTGTGGAGCGGAAGAGTAGGTGGAGCACGTACACATTGGCAACGAAACCTTGGGTTGCAGGAAGTGAGCAGCATATACAACCCAGCATATAGAGCTTGTACATTATCACGAATAGATACGCATTTGTTAATCGACGCTGTCGATCTGCTGTGCTTCTTATGCCACTCGAGTAACTAAGTAGGGGTTACTGACCAACACTTTCAATAAGTTACTCCGCGAGATGCGGCAGGCTAACTATGATGCAGCCAACTGCGAGGATTGGAAGCTTTGGTCCTACGAGATAAGCCTTGGAGTTTGTTGCAGGATGCGACGCCCATGCCAGAAGCTGTCCACTCAAGTCGTGAGGATGACGCACGGGTGGCCAATCTACAAGCGCGTGGTTGCGTTGTAAACGCGCCGGGGAAAGACCCTGAATCATTAGCCTCAGCGACTACTGAGCGACTTGTATCGGGTTAGGAATGGACGTCAATGAAACCCCGCAGACAAGGTTAAGACACTCGGGACAGTTAAATGTAACGACCAACACAGCGCACCGTTACCGCGGAACTTGTGTCTGGGTTGGTGTCTGCTTCACATTTTTTGAATGGAGGTACCTTAGGTAGCTTGAATAGAAGAAACGCTGACCTTACTATAGATACCTTATCTTAATCAATGTCTTCCTTTGTACAGTACTGGGGTACTATATCAGGCAAGGTAAGGTAGGTACTCGAGATACGTTTAGAAGTGCTGTAAATCAGGTACCTTGACCTTTTAGTTGAATACAAAGTTTCTTTCTTCAACTCTAGTCAGGTACCACACCGCCCTCAAAAGACGTCTGCCAACAAACCTCTCCCTTGACATATTGCGCAGCCTCATGCTCGCTACTAAGTAGCAGGTGGTTTTTGTCTCCGAGATGCATTGAGCGAATTACCTCTTCTCTTCTTGAAAGTCCCCTCCTCCCCCTTGCCGGGTAAAACCACTGCAGGTAACTTGCGCGACGAACGAATTTCGGTGGGGAACATCATACCGCTAAACGCTCTAAAGCACTCCGGGCCTCACGTCACCGCGCCATTGACGATTCATTTGTTCATCCGTGACGGAACTTGTGGCCTGGCTCGTAGCACCCTTCCTACAACAAACCACCACATCTGTTCTTTTGAGAGGCGTCGAGATTCATACGCTCGTTCATCTGGAGTTCACAGGCTGGTCCTACATTCAGATCTGGCCTGTTTGCCCTGGCCTGTTGCGACCTCCCGAACATCCGTAATAAAACTTGGTCGCCAAGGTGAGAGCTTTTCTCATCTTCAATAATCATGCCTCAATCACTAACTATGGACCACTTCACATTCAGATTTCGTTCTCGGCCGCCCTGCTTGGGTTACTAAGAGTAGCACTGCATTTCGGCTTGCCTCAGGCTGGTTCATTTTGAGATAAGCGGACCTTAGCTGTCTCCAGCTTTTGGGACATTCAGCATTCAGTACTCATAACAAAGCCGTTCTCCTGGAGCCAAGATGAAATTTGGACGGAAGTGAGTCCGTCTATGAGTCGTTTCTTCACATTCACCATACTAATATCCCTTGCAGCTTACCGAGGAACCAGGTCCCCGAATGGGCGGGCTCCTATATCAACTACAAAAGCCTTAAGAAGCTTGTGAAAGCTGCTGGCACCAAAGTTAGAAACGGGGAGAAGGTCGATACGGCAGGTGGGAGCCTTTCTTGATACCTCTACGGCTCTAGCCGTCCCCTGACATGACCACGCAGAATTCTTCTTCGCCCTAGACCGTAACCTGGAAGTTGTCGATTCGTTTTACAATAAAAAGTTCGCCGACGCTTGTCGCCGCCTCAACCTCCTCCACAGCCGCTATGGCCGCGTTCCTGATGTTGTGGCCACCCTCGACACCGACGAGATTGAGGAGGTCATGGGTGCCCTGTTGGAACTGAGGAACCAGATGCGAAATTTGCAATGGTTTGGTGAAATCAACAGAAGGGGCTTCGTCAAGATTACAAAGAAGCTTGACAAGAATGTCCCCGAGATCGCCACCCAGCATCGCTATATCTCCACCAAGGTCGACCCCAAGCCGTTTGCCAAAGATGGCAATACTTCACGGCATCTGGCCGACATCAATCGATGGCTCTCGGTTCTTGGCGACGCACAAAAGATCGATGACTCCACGTCAGATCGCTCAACGCGTTCGCTGAGTCGCGCCTCTGCAAAAGCTATGCTCAACCTCCCACAAACGCAGCTTGATGGCATAGATCGGGCTATTCGTGCCGACGATGTCCAGTCGCTCGTCACAGGCTTGGAGGATGCGAAGATCAGCTCAGAGGCAAGCTCACAAAGCCTCCTGCTGAGCTTGCTGCAACGCTCAATCTCGGCTCGCTCCAAAATGTGCATCGCCTATCTTTTGGAGCACATCAAAGATCTTGATGAGCCCGATGATATTAATGGGAGGAATTGCATCCATCGTCTGGTCATACACATAGGCCGTGTGAAGTCTGCATCCGCTGACCAGGACACATCCAACGCGTATCCGGTCATGGTGGGCACACAGTTCAACAACAGACACCTGCAGCCAGCCACCTCCAGCTCAGTACCGCCAAAGGCGTTGAATACGAATGAGGCAAAGCTCCTAGGAAAGGATGACGAAGCTGTCCAGATGCTTATTTACGTACTGGATCACTTGACCCCGACTCAGCGGTTGGCACTTCAAAGTCGAGATTCGTTGGGGCGCTTGTCACTACACTATGCTGCACAGTTTGGGTTTGTAGTTGTCTGTCAGATCATCATGGCTAAGATGCAAGACTGGGGCCAATTTGATTCGAGGGACGGTCTAGACGCTCCCGAATGGCAAGACAATGATGGCTACGCGCCTCTGCACCTTGCTGTCATCGGTGGCCATCCTCTGACCACGCAGGCGTTGCTTCAGGGAGAGAATTGGCAGGGAAGCAGCCAATCCAAAGCTGAGGCTAGAAAAGCTGTCTCCAAATCTGGAGCTGTGCTTGCCCTAGCCACAAAGGCAAATTATCATGTCATTGTGCAAATGCTCGTTGACGCTGGTGTAAACATCAACTGGACCGACAGGACCGGCGAGTCTGCTTTGCACGTTGCCGCTCGGTTCGGCCACGGACAATGCGCTCAAGTCCTGTTGAAAGGAAGCGAGGACCAGAAGCCGGACCTAGAGGTCGCAGAGGCGGCATACGCGTGGACTCCGCTCCATGTGGCAGCTGTGGATGGATCACTCTCTGTCGCTCAGCTGCTCGTTGATGCTGGCGCCGACGCCTCAAAACCAGACTCATCAGGATGGACCGCGAAGGAGCATGCAGCTCTGCGGGGCCATATGGATATTGCTCGACTGCTGGCTCCTCGTACACGCGAGGAGGAGGCTGCGTCCCGGACAGTGAAAACTGTGGACGGCGCACAAACAGCGTCTTCAACCTCAATCGATGGCCGTCGGTCCAACGAAGCCAATGTCCCAGTTCGAGCAGCAGAGCCAGTCAAAACATTTGGTCACCGTTATCTCACTAATGAAAGCCTGGTCCTCGTGAGCCTAGGATCTATGGACATGCGGAAGAACACGGAGGCGGTGACGCTGGACCGCGTGCCGTTGACTGCCGCACACAGCACCCAACTTGACACGGCGCTGTCCGTCGTTGTCAGTGCTGGCGGCGCCCAGGGCGAGCCTACAACCATTGATCTGCCTGTTCAAGAAAACATCTGTACGGAGCCTATTGTCTTCACAACTAGCGAAATCTCCAAGGTCAAGCTACTGTTTGATATTGTTCCCACGTACTCGGGAAACCAGAGGCACAAGATTGGCCGTGGAGTTGCACTCCTCGCTTCCGTCAAGCCTACCATTGGTCTTCAACGGATGAATCTCCAAGGTGATGTTTGCGTGCCAATCATGTCGAGTGACCTCGAGGTGATTGGAACCGTCAACTTCAACTTCCTGGTCATCACGCCGTTCCATCACCCCAATATTGAGATCACATCTAGGCAAACCTATTGGAAAAAGTTAGCATCGACGATGCTTATCGGCCACAGAGGCCTTGGGAAAAACATCACCTCAAATCGATCTCTGCAGCTTGGCGAGAACACCCTTCCATCGTTCATCGCCGCGGCTAATTTGGGCGCCCAGTATGTTGAATTCGACGTGCAACTGACCAAGGACCATGTGCCTGTGATCTACCACGACTTCCTCGTCAGCGAAACTGGCATCGATGCGCCTGTTCACACGCTGACACTGGAGCAATTCCTCCACATCAATTCGGATACCAGGCACTCTGATAGACCGAAGGGACTGCAACGAGAATTATCTTCGCGCGACCGGAGCAACAGCGCGAAGCCGAAGCGATCTATGTCCATGGGATTTGCGGGAGATGGCCTCGAGGAAATGGAAGAGCGCATGAAACATACTAGGGACTTCAAGGAAAAGGGCTTCAAGGCCAACTCCCGCGGCAACTTCATCCAGGCGCCATTTGCCACCCTGGAGGACCTCTTCCGCCGACTTCCCGAGCACATTGGCTTCAACATTGAGATGAAGTACCCCATGCTACACGAAAGCGAGGAGCATGATATGGACACCTACGCAGTGGAACTAAACTCCTTTTGCGATACCGTCCTGTCCAAGGTCTATGATCTTGCCAAGGAGCGGCACATAATCTTCAGCTCCTTCAACCCAGACATCTGCCTCTGCCTCAGTTTCAAGCAGCCTTCTATTCCTATTCTGTTCCTCACGGATGCAGGGTGCAGTCCGGTCGGCGATATCCGGGCGTCTTCCCTTCAGGAGGCCATCCGCTTCGCAAGCCGTTGGAACCTGCTAGGCATTGTGTCGGCCGCGGAGCCCCTGATCAACAGCCCACGACTCGTACGTGTCGTCAAGGAGAACGGCTTGGTTTGTGTGAGCTACGGCACGTTGAATAACGACCCGGCGATGGTCCAGGTACGTAACGCCTCCCATGGCTGTGCGAACCGAGCAAAGCTAATACATCGCACAGCGTCAAGTTAAACAAGGTATCGATGCCGTGATTGTCGACAGTGTGCTTGCAATCAGGAAGGGTCTTACAAGCACGGCCCCTACCCTGGAGCCGGTGCCCAGCGAAATGGAGAGTGAAGGCGAGCAGACGGTTCAAGCACAAGCCCAACCGGTTGACAAGGCGGCTGCTCCGACTGGATAGAAACCCATGTATTGTTTTCAAGGCCTTCCAAGGTGCAACCTCCACCTTGGGCACACTTCAGTGTGAATCGAGATGATCTGACCTCCTGCCCTAATGAATATCATGTGCATGAACTGGACATACCACACTAGAGAGATGCCAGATAGCCGTTCACGGCTAGCCCCGAATCTTACGTTAACCGGCCGACTACGGGATTCAACCCCTGTGACGATCAGCAACCACATCGCTGGGAACACGACCAGGGCATCTCCCAGCTGATCTTCATCAACGCAGAAAGCAAGTACATTGATGATGCAAGCCACGATCAGAGGTGCTTAGTGGACACATCAAGCGACGGCTGTAAATGGCGCGCTGCGCGAATGCGAACAATCAAATGGCTACCGACCAATCAACCATTCTGGTGACACGGCATGAGAGACAGCGGAAAAGCAAATCCGAACGGCGCACGACGGCAGCCACCAGCGGCCGTGTGAGAGCAAGAATACGACCAATCAACTTGGATTTGTGCATATCATAACACGGCAGACGGGCACAAAAAAAAAAAAAGAACGCATTGGGCCTCACATTCAGGCCAATCCTTCTGGCAGCCCCCATATCCGGAGCACTTGCTCTCTGTTCACCTTGTATGTGATCTCACAATTATGCAACAATCAACGAATGCCTACTGAGTGTTGAGGAAGAAAATGAATGATGAAAATGGAGGGGGGTTAACTGCTTTTTCTGCCAATTCGAGGACACGGCGACTTCATCACCACCCAACCGCAAAAACGCGGTCTTTTTTTGCTTTTTCGACATGCAAGGGTCATCGAGATGGAGTGTGACAAGGACTGAAATCTCTTCGCAGGAGGAGAAAGATCCTGCAGCCCACGTAAGAATTGACGAGGCGAGCTGGAGAAAACTCCTCTTGCGGCAGAGATGACATGTGACGGGAGTCATGAATCCCACATTGCATTTGCAGCCTTTTTAGCAAATTTTTGCAGCAAGCCCAATATGCAGGCTTGCAAGCCTCTTGCCTCCGCCCAGGTCCATGACGCAGCTCCTCGGTCGAAGCTCCATGAACAACAACAACGTATGGCTCGCTCGAGTGCCTGTGCGGGTTTTCTTCTTTACACTCCGACGTGTGATTCGGATTCACATCCGCGGCCCTTCTAGCTGGGGGTGTCCTTGGCAGGAACTGAGCCGCGCGCGCGCTGTGACGGCCCTGTCCGCTTCACGGGTCGGCCAACGTCCTGGAGCGGGTGGCTTTACCGACCGTTTCCTGTGCGTATTGAGGCGTCCACATAGCACGACCGCCTGGGTTCCGAAAAGGGCGATTACCGGGGCCGTGGGGTCTGCGCTTTGGACCCTGCAAAGCTGAGTCTGCTTGTCTTGTAGGAACCGAGTCGCGCAGCTGCCGCCCCGCCGGCGCTACTCAGGAGGCGCGCGAGAATGGACAGCAATAGATGGGGTAGAGAATGAATGACGGCGGTGGCTGTGGAAGACCTGCCGTTCCATTGTTGATGAGGAATCTACAAGCTACTTTGGCGAGACTTGCAACATGGCTTTTGCCGTCTTCGTCTCAGGTAAACGTGTGCATAACCTTGTGCCTGGAACCAAACAGGGCAGTTGAGAGAAGCAGGGAAACGGCGATGTTACAAGGGGGGGGGGGGGGGGGA
>PXOD01000209.1:0-54827 GCA_003012165.1 Paramyrothecium roridum
TCTGTCAATTTGGGACCCTGCTTACGCTCGATCTATTTTACGCCGTCTGTCAGACGTGCTTTCTTTTCACTTAGTCGAGGAGGTAGGTCCTGTCGCAAATCAGCTCGTAACAGAAGGATTCTTGGAACCGTCCCCTAACGTCCCTGCACTCGTCTCCCCCCCCCCCCCCCTCCCCCCAGCAATAGCTCGAGACATGTTCATCAGCAACATGTGCACGGTGGTCGGTGACTCAGCCACATGGTAGGATTTGACCCGAGATCTAATCTTCACCTCGAATGACTAAGTCAATAGATGGGACAACCCGTCGTTGCCATGATGCCGGGTACCACACAAACAAGTTCAATCACTGGGCAAAGGTGTCTTCGTAGCATTTCCAGCCGATGGTGATCAGCGGGAGGTCATTCAAGTCTAGGGCGCTCTACCAGAGGTTCTTTTTTTTCCCCCATTTAGGTATCATACAGATCCTCAACACCAGATATGACTTCATTATTCTTTTGATTTTCTTTGTCCATTCATCATCCCACCGGTTCCTCCTTTACCGGCGTGGCATGCCGCGTCCACGACCCCGGAGCGCTCTCTGCGCTGCCCCAGGCGGCAATTGCTGACCCGGGCCCTGGGGCGCCTGGCTTTCCTCGTTCCGGATCGTCTCGTCCACTCCGAGGATCAGGCAGCTGGCCTCCGTCGCCGCCGAGATGGCGTTGACCTTGACCAGCGCCGGCTCCCACACGAAGCGCTCCATCATGTCCGTCACACCTTCGTTCTGGAAGTCCACGCCCGCCCACGTGTTGCCCTTGCGGTGCTCCACGCGCAACTTGTTGAGGATGTCCGTCGCGTCGAAACCGGCATTGTCGCACAGCTGTCGGGGGATGACCTCCAGGGCCTTGGCGAAGGACTTGATGATGCCTTGTTGCTTGTTGCGCATGTTCACATCCGCAAAGCCGTGCAGGTAAGCAGACACTTCCATCTCGGTCGCACCACCGCCACCAACAATGGACTTGTTGCGGATAGCTCGCTTGACGATCATGATGGCGTCGTGCAGAGATCGCTCAACCTCTGCGATGAATTGCTCTGCGCCACCTCGCAGCACCAACGTGCAGGTCTTGGCCTCGGGGCACTCCTGGAAAAAGTTGAAGCGCTCACCGCCAATCTGACGCTCCTCGAAGGTACCACAGGTTCCCAGGTGCTCGGGCAGGATATCTGAGCAGGTGGATTGAACAACGGCGCCAGTGGCCTGGACCACGCGCTCCATATCTTCCGCGGCGACACGGCCGGCACAGAAGATGTCGCGGTCCGCAAAGTATTGAGTAGCCAAGTCACCGATGGGCAGCTTGCTGAGCACAACCTTGGCGCCGGTCTTGGAGATGGCCTCCAGCTTCTTGTAGATAATCTGCCACTCCGCATCGACGATGGCCTGGTATTCCGAAACTTGCTCGACGCGCACCTCGGCGTTGTCCTTCTCCGCCTTGAGCTCCAGCTCGACGTTCAGGCACACGACCTTGGGCTTCTTGAAGGACTTGGGCTGCTGCTCGAAACCGGCGTAGGCGAAGGTCTTTTTGAATGCAACACCGTTGACGAAGAGGGACTCGGTAAGGGATCCGCCGGGAATCTTCTTGATTCCGATAAGCTTCTCGTTCAAGTCGGCCTGGTCCAGTGACAGGACGGCATCGACAACCACTGCATCCCAGTTAGCCACGTAAGCCGTGATTCTATGCGAATGTGCCTCATACTCTTTGTGAAAAACTCGGTGTTTCGCTTAATAAGCTTGCTGGTCATGGCCGTAGCCGCCAACTTGGTCAATGTATCACGCTGGTTGCCCTCGTCTGTGCTCACGGCAATCTCCTTGATTTTGTTAACGGCCATCAGTGCCGACTTCCTCAAGCCCTTGATGATGATCTGCGGGCTGACTCCTTGCTCCACGTGCTCCTTGACCTCCTTCAGGATCTCGCCAGCCAAGACGACGACAGAGGTAGTACCGTCTCCAACTTCTGCGTCTTGCGATCGGGCAATGTCGACGAGGATGCGGGCAGCAGGGTGAACGATGTCGAGGAGCTGTTTTATGTTTTGGGTCAGTCAATTTTCAACGGAGAAAGAAGCCTGTAGCGGCAGGATGATGCTCGACCGTACCTTCATGACAGTCGCGCCATCGTTGGTAATCGTCTGCTTTCCATTTTCGTTCACCATCAACAAGTCGCCGCCGTAGGGGCCGAGTGTCGACTTGATCGTGGCCTGCACTGCTAGACAAGCATTGATGTTGGAGATGATCTGTCCTTTGCCCTGGGAAGTATCGGTTCCTGGACGGTGACAGTTAGATATCGGCTACGGCTTGGAGATTGCGGTGGGCGGGCGGTGCGGCGGTGGGGTAAACGAACCTTCCTTGAGGACGATGATGGTCGGGGTCTGGCCTCCGAACGACATTTTGGCGGCGGTTCTCTATTTCCTAGCCTATGATCTTCAAAGTAGAGCAAGACTGAGGCCGTTCCCGCGGGTGGAGGAGGGTTATGGTTGAGGGCGGTCGTTGCGTGGTGCGGGCGGCGTCGAGAGCTTCCAAAAAATTGTGGCAGCCTTCTCTGGTGATGGCTCTGCCCCGAAGCGTGCACGGACCAAAAATTGCTTGTAGCTCAACCCCTCCAAAGCCGGGAGGTGAACCCCTAAACACCATGATCAGGTAAGCAGACCTAGGGTAGGCTGCCCAGGTGGTGCGCCGTGCTGCATTCTTGGAACCAGAAATCATGTTCTGTGCTTGGCTCGCTCGCCGTGATCAAAGATGAGGCAACGTCTCAGAAAACAATTCTCAGAATTCATGGCGGGACAAGAGGTTGGAGCTTGTACTAGGGAAACTGGCCATGTCACAATTTGGCTTGTCGTAAAGGGTCTATGACACCCCGACAACATCTTACCCAGAACCGTACATTCATGCCCAAAGAAAACGATGAAATTTCATAGTTAAGCTGTAGCTGGCGGGGGTGCCTGAGCCTTACCTCTGCCCGGCGCCGCCTCGAACTTGGCCTTCCACTTATCCTCCGCCTTGAACAGGTCGATGCTCTGCATTGCGCTTGGATTACCATAATCAGGATCCGCGCCCCCTTCAAGTAATACCTAAACAGCTAGTCAGAACCGTACTTACAAAGTATGTCGAGCTTTGAGAACCATCTTACCTCGACGACGGCGTCCTCTTTCTTGAACACGGCGCCGGCCAGTGGGCTCTGCCCTCTGTCGTTCAGCCGGTTCGGGTCAGCACCGTGCTGTATGAGGAGCCCAACTAGCTCTGCGTGGCCATGATACGCAGCCAACATTAGCTTGAACAGGTTAACAGGTCTACCCAACCTCAGTCAAAGGACTGGTGCGAATTGCGACGACTTACCAAGGTGTCGCCTTTCTCGTTGGTCATGTTCGGCGGCAGGCCGGCTGGAAGGGCCTGCTGGAAGATTGGTATATCGCCACGCCTGGCGCTATCGTACATCCTAGCCGCCAGAGCCAGGGCTTCTGGGGGCAGGGTGCTGATAGACGCTGCGTTGCTTTGTGAAGCTGTAGAGGACCCCGTGTTCTCCATCACGACTAGTTGAGACGGTTTATGGGGAGGTGATGGATGATTCGAATTCGCAGTTGGTTGAGATAAAGTTGGTTGTGGTGATAAGCTTTCAGGCACTTCTAGATGCGACCACAGATCTGCTCAGGAGGGAAAGATGATGATCTCTCCGGCCATTCCCCGACTGGATTAAATGCAATGGTTTATTTCTAGCACTTCAGCCAAGAAAATAATGACTGATATTTTGGTTTGGCATGAAAAATGGCATTGAAAAGTGGTGATGTCTACATCCCCACAGATTCCACTTTCCCGGCCATTCCGATCATAAGCAGGTTTTCAAACACATCTTACTTCCACAGAGTGCCATGAACAATAAGAGCTACGTATAAGAGGGTATCAAGGATTTGCATGTTTTTGACTGTTCTGAGGAGCACTATGGTAGGAATTTAAGTACTAAAGCCCCGACTTTACTGCGCGAAATAACGATGCGAAACACGACCAGACTCTGCCTCTATTTCCCAAACTTGGGGGTCTTTTCGGAAGCATTCTGTGAGCCGAATCAGTCGGATTCGTCGTGTCAGCCGGCCAAGGCATACCTATACCCCTTGCAGCGGGTTTGCTTAACGCAGGCTGCTGTTTGGTGACAGGTCATCTAGAAGTCCGCAGTGCCGTCGCCATCGTTCCGGATGGGCCCACTTGGAATGGGCGTACCCGGCTTGGGGGTTTCTGGTCGGTGATCCATGACTGCAGACAGCGGGAAAAGTGATGCTCTTGATGAATGTGCGGGTATTTCAGTCGTTCTGCAAGACGGCACTTCACATGTTGCGTGATGAGGGGAGAAGAAACAACCGCGGAGAAGCTTTTAGATAGATGGGAATGATAAACCTACGCTGAGGGTTGACGTCACACTAGCCAGCTGACAACCCTACGGCATTTGCCATGGCCTGAAGCTTTCTCCGTCTGCCCAATTTGGAAATGGGAGAAACGCAACCTTGAGAGTAAAGCTTATTAAATGGTCGCCATACATGCAACGAGGTAGCACAGTAGGCAATGTTATTCGACAGAGAAAATTCCAGATCGTTCAAATATACTTTGGTTAATGAAGTTTCTCCTTCAGAGCACTTGATTCGCTTAGCTGCGGCATGCTTAGCTATGCTGCCAATGCAGCTCCTTTACCGATTTGTTTTGTTTTGTGTTAACTGATTCAGCAGCTAATACGCGTACTGATGGATTGTTCGCACTTTTGCGCATTTACGAAAAAGACTCGGTTTCTGCTTGCCCTTCGAAATACTCCTGGACTATGTGCAGAGTAACCCAGTTTCCTAGGGGTGGCATTGTTGAACGTGAAGCACATGTTTGCTATTCGATTGGAAGCGTGAATCACCACTGTTAGAATCCTAACCAACATCTCATTTCAAAATGCGAGTTCAGCTTCCTAAACTGGAAAGACGTTTGTAATCTTACAATTGTTGACTTGCTTGAGTCACACAATGCGAATGAGCATGCCTTCTCGTGACACGTTAAGAGCTTGTGCTCAGCCTCAACTGCTTTTTCAACCCTCAATATCCGCAGTGAGTCATGCCGGGGCATTAAAACCTACAAAACCAAGTCGGAATCTACCACCGATCAACCACTGCCTAGCCAAACCCTCAGACACCGGAGTTGGATCCGAACCTGGCATCAATCATGGCGCCGAAGCTCAGTTTACGCAGTGCCGAAACGGCCGACGTCTCCGAGATGGTCGAGGTCCTTTTCTCCGCCTTCAAGGAAAGCCGCTTCAGTAACCGTTGCTTCCCTCCCTCTGACCCAGAATGCCACGAATTCTACGCAACCTGGGCCATAAAAAACATCAACGACCAGGCCTCGCACATGCTTCTCGTCGTCGCCGAGGACGAGGAGGACCGCAGCCGCCCACCCCGCATCGCCGGCTGGGCCCGGTGGGTTCGCCGGCCCGCGCCCGATCCCGCCGCCGAGGAGCCACCGCGGCTCGTCTTCACGGCAGACATGTACCCGCGCGCGGGCGACGGTGAGTTTGCGGCGCGCTTCTTCCAGGCCAACTATGACGTGTCGCGGCGCATCGTGGGCCACGACGCCCAATGGTTCCTGTCCATGATGGTGGTGCGGCAGGATTTTCAGCGCAGGGGCGTCGGTGCCCTACTCATGCAGTACGGCGTGGAAAAGGCCGACGAGGATGGCTGGATGGCCTACGTCAACGGGTCGGCCGAGGGGAAAGGGCTGTACGAGCGATTCGGTTTCCGCACCGTTGAAGTCTCAGAGTTTGAAGACGGTGCCAAGACGTGGCACATGAAGAGGGATCCTGTGGTGCGAACGCAGTAATGAAGGCGTCATGACTATGGTGTGAATTGGGCGAGATAAAGCCAAGATGTGCAGAAAGTTATATGTACACCGTAATTGTCAAGACTTCTGAAACGATTCTTTTCTAAGAGATGTTACGGTCACAGCTGGACCCGTATGAGTCAAATGATAGCGTGATAATTATAGCAATATCTCATATGTAGGTTTTGATCACTAATATGAAGCCATAGAATTTTTACTGCCAAGAAATATTCAAAACTCCTGGATTACCATAGCCCTCGTCTCATAACATCAATTACAGCTCAATGGCGCATCCTGTTCCCTTTCACAAAACATTCATCGAGAAACAAGCTTCTCGGTAGCCTGCTTCCACAGCCCACCGCGCTGCCAAGTCCACTGGGTAAGGAACGGAGGGTCCATGCCCGTCTCAAAGGCCACGCTGCGAGCATCAATCTGTGCGTTGAGGAGGGCCTGTCTGGCCGCAGAGCCCCGGTTTCCGAGAACCTTCATGCGGTCGATGGCATCGATGGCCAGGCTGAACCTGTCCGTCTGGTTACGGATGGCGAGTTCCAGAGGGGTGTCGATGTTGCCCTTCTCCTTGTACCCGCGAACATGGAGGTTTCGGTTGCCCGGGCGCTTGTACGTCAAGCGGTGGATCATCCACGGGTAGCTGTGGAAATTGAAGATGACTGGCGTGTTGTCGGTGAAGATGCTCGTCCATTCTGAGTCAGTGAGGCCGTGCGGGTGGTCGCTGCGGTGGATCAGCTTGAACAGATCAACGCAGTTGACACAGCGAATCTTCAGTTCCGGGAAGTGGTTGAGGAGAAGGTCGATGGCAGCCAGCGATTCATGGGTGCTGACGTCTCCGCACGACGCCATGACAAGGTCAGGTTCTTTGCCTGCGTCGGTACTGAACTGAGGCCAGATTCCAATGCCCTTAGTGCAGTGCTCGATGGCCTGCTGCATGTCCAGGTATTGCAAGTGGTCCTGCTTGTCCGCAACCACAACGTTAACATAGTTAACAGATCGGAAGCAATGGTCCATGACTGTACTGCGTCAGTATCGAACTTTTCTGCGTAAAACTGTGCTACTAACCAGAAAGTAAACAGTTGCCATCTGGCGGGAGGTAGATTCGGACAACCTCGGGACTCTTGTTTGCCACGACGTCCAAGAAACCGGGATCTTGGTCTATAAGAAGTTAGCAGAGCATGACGACAGGAGGCTGAGGGGCCAACGAACGAGTGAAGCCGTTGTGGTCTTGCCTCCAGACAACAGCGGTGAGGAGGATATTGAGAGAGGCAACCTTGGCTCGCCATTCCACCTCGAGGCATTTCTCGATCCATTTGCAGTGCTGTGGCGTTTGTTAGGAATTGCCTCAAGAAGCTGCGGATTTGTTCTTACCTGGTTGACCATAGAATCAATGACATGGATGAATGGTTCATAACTGTTCAGCAGTCCATGTCGGCCACTCAGAACATAGCCCTCGAGCCAACCTTCACAGGTATGCTCCGAAAGCATCTCCATGACACGACCTTCCATGGCCAAGTTGCCACCGTTTGCGTCCTCCTCGAAATACTCGCCCATCCAGACTTTCTTGCCAGCTTCGTACACGCCACCTAGCTTGTTCGATTCCGTCTCATCTGGGCCAAACAGCCTGAAGTTGTGAGGATTCATAGCAATGACATCGCGCAGGAAGACTGCCATGTTTCGCATGCTTCCCGCCATTGTGACGGCGGAGCGGTCGACCTTGATGGCGTAGTCTCTGAAGTCGGGCAGCTTTAGAGGCTTCTTGATCAAGCCACCGTTGGCCACAGGGTTCGCGCTCATTCGGCGATTGCCGGTGGGACACATCTCGGTAAGGGCAGCAATCGGCTTGCCACTTTTGTCGAAGAGTCTGTCAGGCTCGTAGCTGCGCATCCAGGTTTCTAAAATCTTCAAGTGCTCGGCATTGGTAGCCGGGTCGGTGATGGGAACCTGGTGAGCGCGCCAAAAACCAGCCAGGTAGTTGTCGTCAACCTTGCGGGGACCAGTCCATCCCTTGGGGCTTCGCAGAACGATCATGGGCCATCGTGGTCGGAAGGCTTTGCCGCTGTCCCGAGCTTGCTTTTGGTAGCCTCTGATCTCCTTGACACAGTGCTCCAGAGTTCCTGCCATGGCCTGGTGCATGCTGTTGAGCTCGTCACCCTCAACAAAGTAAGGCTGCCATCCGTAGCCGATGAAGAGCTGTTCAAGCTCCTTGTGTGAAATACGAGCTAGGATCGTTGGGTTGTTGATCTTATACCCATTGAGGTGAAGAATAGGTAAGACAGCGCCATCAACGATGGGATTCAAGAACTTGTTGCTATGCCAAGATGTGGCTAGGGGACCCGTCTCAGACTCGCCATCGCCTACCATGGTCACAGCAATCAAGTTGGGGTGGTCGTAAACGCTTCCGAAAGCGCGGGAGATGGAGTAGCCGAGCTCACCACCTTCCAAGATACTCCCAGGTACCTCTGGGGTTGCATGGCTACCAGTGCCGCCAGGAAACGAGAAGTATTTGAAGAACTTCTGGAGGCCCTCGATATCCTGCGACTTCTCGGGATAGACCTCAGAGTAAGTCCCCTCGAGGAAGGATTGGGCGAGAACAGCAGGTGCGCCATGGCCGGGGCCTGAAACAAAGTAGGCATCAAGGTCGTACTTCTTGATGAGGCGATTGAAGTGCATATAAACAAAAGATTGGCCTGGGGTTGAACCAAAGTGTCCCAGTAGACGGGCCTTGAGGTGTTCTTTGCTGAGGGGCTCACGCAGCAAGGGATTCTCCTTGAGGTAGATCATGCCCAAGGCAAGGTAACAGCTGGCCTTGAAGAAGTCATTGTACTTCTCGACCTCTTGGTCTGAAAGGGGCTTGTCTTTGACCGTGGAGCGCGCAGGGCCAAATGCGCGGATCGACTCGACCTCAGACATCTTGTGGGAAGCTGGTGGTGGAGTTCTTCGATGCTGGGTTGTTTCTGATCTGGTGTGCTTGACTTACAAGAAGAGGAGCACAAAGCAGATGGGACACAGCAAAGCTACCTATAAAGAGGAGATGGATGAACCTTAATATGTACAACTCCAAGCTGGCTCGAATTGACTTCGGCTGGCCTCAGCAGACGGCGCGACCAGGCGAGCGCCGAACGCCTCTTCCGGGAAAATAGCAGCAATCGCCAGTTTGAACAACGTCATGGAAAACAGGCTCACGGCTCGCGGCACCATTGGCCATTGGCCATGGCATCCTGCATCCTGCCACTACTGCCCCCGCAAGAGCTTCGGAGACGGGCTTCGTACCGGTCTCGTGGGACCACCATGATACCCACCCGCGACTACGGCAATTGCATGCCTAGGCTCGGTTGGCTGGTCCTTCGCTTCCGAGCTGGAGAGCTGCATGGGGGAATGGCCTGACGTGAATATGAGGGATGCATCATGGAGCAGGCGTCTTTCGTCGTTCGGAGAGGCATCAATGGCTTGACCCTAGCAGGCCTCGGGTGCGGATTGAGATGTGTGAGTGGACGACGGTTCAGCCCGGAGGAGGCGGGCTCTGCATATATGCGGGCCCCTCCCAGAATAAGCGCAGCATCGGATGATTCGGATGGCGGCCACCAGCGATCAATTGGCGACCAAAAACATCTGATCGGACGGTCAGAGGCAAAGGAACCGTTCGACAGGGTTGGTAGCGCCGCATGCGTGCAGATCAACGTCACTTTCTTCCATGCCATTTTGAGAGCCAAAGATGTGCAGACTTCATACCATCACTTCATTTGACCTAGACTGGGCTGGGCTGAACATGGACCTGAGCCTTGATGAGTTCTCCATTTCACTCGGCCGATCTTGGAAGATTCCACAGCGGATTAGGTTTTACCCCTCAACTCTGTCAAGTAATTAGCCTTCAATCCATGAGACTGGGCATTTCATTCCCAAACAGGAAATAATTGCTTTGCATCCACTCTTCTGATGTGTAAAAGCGGTTCATGATATGAGGAAAAATTCCGCTCAAAGTCCCGCACCACAGTTCGTGAAAGTAGGTGAGTGAGAAAGGTAATTAAGAAGCAATACTAAATTATAAATACACGAATGATAAAATAGTATAGTATCAAAAGCCTTTCCAACAGGGTTCAGAACGATGATCTTCTCAATCATACTAGTGTGACATAATTGAAATCTTCTTATCCGGATGTTGTACGAGATCCTTGAACAAAGTATGAATTGTTTCCACACTTTTGTTTATAACATGGTCACTCAATCGACGCAGCGAACCTATTTTGGATCTAGTAAGCGATGTATGGAGCGTCAGTGTCAATGTGCATCCATAAGCGACGACGGAGTCGACTTATACGCTTACGTTGGGGAATAGAACAGAATTTCACTCCCCAAACCGTCGAGGGTCAATTTTCACGTTTCACAAGTCATCTCCTGGCGTAACCAGTGCAAATGGCCTTTGGTAAAGACTCTTGGAAAGACCCACCATCTGAGAGGCTTGTGTACGTTAAAACAACAGTTTCAGCAGTGCGGTCCCGATCATGGCGTAGCTATATTTTGTCGCTACCGAAGGTGGAATACATTTCATTGACGCCAGCCTCCAACGAGGCGACGAGGCAATATATATCCTGGGAGGTCGTGAATCCCGAAATGTAGTAAAAGCGCACAGCACTTGGCGTTTTAGCCCCTGCAGATTGTGCTACCATTTAAGACATTCAGCTGCCGGGTGTAGAAACCGAGCTAACGGCCAACAGCATAATTGCAGCCTATCAACCCACGCTGATTGGTTGAGCCGTCACTGCCTGGTTTCCGGACCCCAAATATCACACTCAAAACCTGTAACTCCAGCGTCTAATACTGTATGTAGCAAGCCCTTGAATGGGCTGGCCCAGCGATCCTTTGCATGGATTCGACAGGCCTTAATTACTCTCTGCGTGGACGGCGCCTATCTTCTGCTTGTTTTGGACGAAAGAGTGAAAATGGCCAACCAACAACAGCATTAGGCTGCTGCCGCCGCCTCCCGACACCTTTGCCTCCCCATTTCCCTCCATACCTCTGTTCTATGACTTCTCCACGCGTGTCTTTCTTTTGGGGTGCTAGCTCTCGTGTATTCTAGGGTCGCTTCTGCGCTCTGAGACCTCAAACTCGATTTGACTGCTAGCGCACTTCGTCTCGACCATGGGGATTCCCTTCTTTCTCCTCTCGTTCCTGTTGCTCGACATCTCCTTTGCCGCCCAACGATGTTACTACCCAAACGGATTCGAGGCCCGGGACGACTACCCGTGTGATCCTGATGCAGAGGTATCTGTCTGCTGCGGCCGCGGGTTCGGGAGTGTCTGCCTATCCAACAAACTCTGCGGTAGTGCGAATGGTAATATAATCCGAGGAGGCTGTACAGATGAGGGCTGGGAATCTCCAGAGTGCCCAAAATGGTGCCTAGGTAGACCCGCTTGCTTCCATACTGAAATACACCATTCCATCTAACTCAAAGAAGGGGCAAGCACAGGGGGCACCGACCTCATCTCCTGTTCGAATGTCACTAATCGGGACGAATCATACTGCTGCGACCACGCAGATGGCTGCTGCGACAGTGGGGCGGGTCGATTCAACGTCTTGCCGCCGCAGCCCGATATCTGGGCCACCTTCGATACTGATTCTACTCGATACGTTGTAGTAGGCACGGTATTCTCGCAGGAGAGAACTACTTCCACCGCCTCTGAGACCTCAACAAGCGCTGGAAGCGTTTCGTCAACATCAAGCACAATATCTACTTCCAGTGTAACGACGCAAACATCCGATCCTACAAACACAAATGACCTATCTGAAGCTGGAGTTACGCAGGATGAACCCGGGCTGTCCACTGCAGCCATAGCCGGAATCGCTGCCGGGTCCGGCGTTTTTGTCATTCTCCTGGTGGCGGCTGCATATCTGTTTTGGCGGAAACGGAGAAAGGCCAACAACGATAATGCTGCATCCCAGATCTTCACTTTCGCGAAGCAGCCGCGGCAGGAGTTTCCCAGCCAAACACAACAATACCACAACCCTGATGAGTGGTTTCCAGGCCACGGGCATCAACCGCACCCGCAAGAACTTCATGTCAGTGGAGACGGATCGCAGAGGGAGCGAATAGAGCTGCCCGCACAGCAGCACGGTTCATAATAGGCGAATTTTTGAGGGACAAAAATGTTATACATAATACCGGTATGGTATGGGATGGCACGGCTTCCTTTCAATCATCCTAGGCCTGTAAATATAGTTTCATGACATATAAACGCTAATATATCCACCTTTCGCCACTCGTTATTGCTTGAGACATAGAGCTTGCTCCACCGCTTGTGTACCCTGCACTACATTCCCACTATTTCATGAGTTGGAACTATGAACCGCGGTTCTTGGAAGGATGACCTTGATCTACTCTTCCATTTCCTAACTAATCCTAAACCCACTCTGAATGGCTTACAGGGCCATGCGAACTCAACAATTTGTAGTCCTAGACATCGCCAGACAGTCTCTCTACATACATCAAGGGTTAATGCGACCACATCAAGACAATTTATTAAGCACCGTAGCTAAGATCGAAGTAATGGCGGAGCCATACCATCATCTCATGTTGCGTTATTGTCAGCCGTTATCGAAAGATCGCCAATACTGAACAGCAGTGTTCACCCTCTCACAGCCTTTTGGTGGCATTTACCATGGAAATCCTAGTGGCTAGATGCCCCCATCTGGTGTACGGGGCTCTCTACTGTCATGACCCTTCAAGCGCCCATCCTCCAACCCAAAAGTGAAGCCGGGTCGAGCAGTTATTTCCTCCGCTGCCTTGTCCATAAGAATTCGTGTCCCTTGCGCGCCGCCAACGAAGTGTAAAAACTGCTGGATCTGCTCAAGGCCTTCTTGGGGTAGCTCGTCTTTGTCGTGAAGGGCGGTCAGCATCTTGATGGAGATATGTAGAAGTCCGGCAAATCCGGCAGCGTTGCGAGCGGCTTCGCCTGGTCGGAAGACGATGTTCCCGGGGAGGCCATCCAAAACTGGAGGGCGTGAAAGACTGTATGGCTTGTTTGTCCCGTGTGGTGTATCGTTTCGAGCGAGTGTATTCGAGTTTTGCGCGGGTGCTTCGAGAGTATCAGGGCCTGTGGGCATCCAATTTGTTCGTTCTGCCTTCCCGCCCTCCTGGTCGGCCTTCTCTTCTATTTTTCGTCGCTTAGATGCACCAACTTCTTCTCTTGGCAACCTTTCCTCAAGTTCTATGCAGTCTCTGACGGGCGATTGGGATGCCTCTTGGGTGTTTGCGGCTGCGTCTTTGACATGGATTGAACGGTCCACTTGGGTAGGCCTTGTAACTGCTGATAACTTGCCTTGAGGGTATTCATATCCTTGGGAGAGAGCGTGAAATCTGAATGATATGAGTGGTTGATAGTTACTCCGTTTCCATTCGTCAAATCGAGCAGCAAGTGGTTCGAACTGTCCCACGAAGCAATCCGTCTTAAAATTGTATTCCGACCCACACAACTCTAGAGCGCGCTCATATCCTTGAAAAGTTAGACTTGGGGGAGTTTTTCCCAGTGGCTGAAAGAAGTTTAGAAGGAGACAAGGGTCCTCTGAAACGAGGGCTCTTGTTCGAAGGCGGCAATCTGTGTCGTGCGGCGCCATTGAGATAAGGGATGAAGACACAAGCGATCACTGGCTGATGAGATGCCGCTTCAAAAAGTGGAATATTGGTAGACGTTGTTTATATTGTATGATGGTAGGAGGAGATTGCCTACCGAATCAAGATGCGTGTTGGTGTGAAGAATGCTCTGTCACACTGTTGGCAGCTGCCCGCCGGTCTGGCGAGTATGGCACCCGCAGAAGCTGTACTCAAGCAAGAGCAATTTGAATCAGAACCCAATAATGCTGTTCTTCTCTATACATCGAGACCTGGGGTGCCTTCGTGCTATGCAAAGCTAGAGACGTAAGGCATTCGGTAATTGTTCTTGCAAGTTCCATGTCTGTCAGATCCAATATATCTAACCGCGGCACAAGTTTGAGCTCTCAACGAAGCCGCCTGCCACAGCAAGAAATCATATTCATCTGACACAATCTCCAATTAGAGTTAGTGACAGGGTAAGCTATATTCCAAAAGTTCGTCCTTGTTATACCTTCAAGTAGGGATCCTGTGAACATGTATAGATAGAGTTCTGATTCTATAAAAAGCCCTACATACCCATTCTACTCTTTTAGATACAGCCTTTCGTGTTCATGGGATTTACATGGATAATGTGTTTTTCGTCTTTGTTCTTATCGAAACTAAGAGTATGCGCAGACTATTCAAGTATCTTTTTGAGCCACTTTATGATCGTTCCCCTCTGCGTGATAGCCAGCCAGACCATGAAGACGAGGGCAGTTGTCGGCAAGGTAAATGCCCAGTATATCCAAAACCTTTCAGAAACAATTCTCTCCTCGTCCCATCGCAGGCTCGGCACAGCGAAGAGCGCGGCGAAAAACGTGGCCGGCAGAAACACCATTGTCATGACAGCTATTATCTTCATTGCTGAGCTATCCTTTGACGCTGCCTTGGCGAGCTGGATGCTCGCCAAGACATCACCTCGGTTAATCATGTTAAAAACCTGAGGCTTGTGAGAATTCAAGTGTTCGCAGCATACTGTCAATGGGCACTGACCGTGTTTATTTGGCTTCTGCCACGCTCAGTCCAATAGTTCATTATCTTCTTCTCCGCCTCCATTTGTGATTTGACCATTCTCATCACCTCCTTTATTTCCTCCTCAGCTTCTAGAATGCCTGTGCCTTGGACCGATGAGGCGAGCGCCTTTGCTTCTTCACTAGCCATCCCCTCCTGTACTTGCTCCGCAATGTTCATGAAACGTCGAACATAGTCCAGCTCTCCCAAGATAGGCTCCATCAAGTCAATCATGTTACCAAGCTTCAGCAACTGCTCGCTTGTGGTTAAATCATGAGCCAAGACGTTAGATGTCCATACGTCTACGCCCAAGGCTTTGCCAAAGATGACGACGCCACCAAGAGCCTCCCGCAGGGCTGTGCGAGTAAATAGCATCAGGCAAACAGCAGAAACGCATGGTAGGAAACAAGGGTGCGACGCAAGATTGGCTCCTTGGCAGATCTGGATTGGGAGATTGACCATTGGGTTTAGGGTTGACGGTGTGTCCTGGATGACAATGGCGTTTGTGGAACGTGTTTCCGTGTTATAGGTGTACAGCACCTTGCATGACTTTAAGCCCAGATAGACGCTTTGGAGGGGGCCGCGTCGCGGCGGTATATAAACGCAAACGGCACGTTTGAACGTCAGATATCTGCAACACTCATCCAAACCGAAAGCGGAAAATACATCGTTGAATAATTCTCGTGTCACCTTCATAACAATGCCATCCTCCCAGTCGAAGGAGACCAAGCGGAAGAAGGACATGCAGTCAGGTGGTGAAGGTTTTCTGACGAAATCATAAATCTCTTTTCCGGGAATCGTTGTCCGCTCCTGATGAAATTTGCCGATAGAGGAGGTGGCGATGGTGATAGCTTCATAGTACACAGGAGTTTTGTCCGCCGTGGCAAACTGCTGACGCTGAAAGGCACGGCCAGAAGCCTCGTGTATGATGTTCATTGTGATGGAATGTCGCAAATAGCCTCGGTAACGGCAATCCAGCAAAAGAGGACAGAGCCCATAGCAGTTTTCGCAGACTAAAGTTCAGTATTCATGAGTTGAAGGTGGTGCAGACAGACTCGTGTGTGCAGGCTGCAGGGGTTGCGGCTGAGATTGTCTGTGCATAAGCGCGCAGGCTGCCATGTATGTATCAATGGTTGCATTGCAGGTCCGTATTTAGATAAATATATATATATATATATATCATTCTCAATCCATTAAGTATTAATTTGAGCAATAATTTCTATCGTGAGCCAGTTTTGCTATGCTATGAATTTCTAGGAGTCTCCTGTAACGCCATCCATTGTCGTGCTATGCAATGTTCAACCACCTTCCAAGCCACCTAGTCAAATATGACCTTTTTGTCTTTTAGATCAAACCTTCGGAACTCAGGTTTTCAAATCTTGACCATCCTGAACCCAACTTGGATATATCGAGCCGCAACGAAGACAACCAAACCGGCCAGCATGCAGCAGCCGCAGAATACTTGCAAACCGACATATTTGCCTCCTTGCGCCGCGACGATAGCTCCGCCAATGGGACTTCCGGTTAAGGCACCAAAGGCTTGAATAGCAAACGCAGCTCCAACGCGCGTACCAATTTCCTTGATATCAGAAATCTGGGCTATCAGGGTAGGAGCCAGAGAGATGAAACCGCCCGAAGCGAAACCAAACAGGACGGTAAAGCTGATGATCCCAGCGGTGTCATTGACTGGGATCCAGACCCCGAGGGTGACGATGGCCGACAATAAAGACACGATGATCATGACATTGTAACGTCCAAGCTTGTCTGCGAGCAGAGCGGGTATGATCCGACCAGGGATGCTGAACACAAGTTAGCGACAACGGTAATTTTTGAGTGCACGAAAGAATGATTTCCTACCTGACACCATTCAAAATGGTAAGCAAGTATGGCACCAAGCTAGGCGACATGCCAGCATCCTCTGCCTGCAGCAGGACGTAGTTGAATGGCAAGAACATGCCCCAGTAGAAGAAGAAAGATGCCATGACCGTCAAGATCATCCGAGGCTCCTTCATGCTGTCGACATATTCCTTAAAGACAAAGGGCCGCGGCCGAGGGGGCAGCCTCGACTTAACCGTCAAGCAAGCAATAGTCATAAGGGCAAGGAAGAGGAACCCCATGCAGCGCATCATCCAGGGGAACCCGATCTGTTCAATGAGACGGTCCATAAAGATGGGCATGAGAACACCACCGAGTGAGGAGCCCGCGACCATGATACCAAAGGCGGCGGCGCGACGCTTGAAGAACCAGGTGACGGCGCAGGTCATGCATGCGTTGAAAACAGCGCTGGAACCCAAGGCGGAGAGAATGCTTTGAGCGAGGAAGAATTGATAGTATTCGCGGCAGAGCGACATCATCATCAGTCCGACAACGTGCGTCAACGAGCCGATCCAGAGGACATATCGGGGCCCGTAGTTATCGAGAATTCTTCCGAACTAAATGAGGATTATGTATTAGTACGATATTGCGTACTGAATGCATTGCATCATGCAAAATGAACTTACAATTGCTCCACAGAAGACCATGAGGAAGATTTGCGTCGACATGATCCAAGAGATGGACGAACTGGAGTGGTCCTTGAGCGGTTCCCTCACGTAGTATCGCTGGAAAACACCAACACAGTTGACCAGTCCCATGGTGCAAAAGAGGCCGCACCAACCTCCGAACACGACAAGCCACGCCTCCCATCCGCCATCAGGAAAGTCCTCGGGTCGCATTCCCGGAGGAGGTCCTGCGGCCGCCACGAGGCTGGTCGACCTTTCTAGCGAATCCTCTGCCTGCTCGACATCTTTCTCGAAGCCACGGTGTTGCTGTGCTGTAATTTTGACTTGTTTATTCGAGCTCTGGTCCTGATCGAGTGCACCGGATGACTTCTCGGTCATGGTGACTGACGAGAGCGAAGTTGTTGAGCTTGCCATGTTGGAGGGTGGGTGGCGAGGAACGAATTTCGAGGTTTCGTGATTATGGTGAGAAAATGTTCAAGTCTTAAAAGTCCCAATGCCATTCAAGTAAATGATCAAGTGCACTTTTTGAACAGAGTGTTGGGTGAGCAATGAAGAATTGCCTGATGCACCTTTTATAACTGTTGTAAACAGACCAACTGTCAACCGACAACACGCAAATGAATCTCCGATATCAAGTCAATTGATCACAAACCGAGAAACTCCGGACGGATTTGTCGCTCATTCGGCATTTTCACAGCATTCAGAATCTCACGTTTTGACACCGGGGAACATGGTATAGCTATATCCTCTCGGAAGCCCGAGAGTCTCTGATCGATGAGCAATGCGGCGAGGCGAAAACAAGCCAATCCTAGGCCAACCCAACGTCAAACCATTCTCCATACAGTGGACCATGGAGGGGCTCCGCGGTGGATATTGGGTTCTTTTTTTTTTTTTTTTTGTCCCTGGTAGTTTTGACTTTTATGAGGGGCCATATTGGGCTGATACAGAGCTTGTTTGCTCGGCTGTCCGAGGGCCGGGCTTAAAACAAGTAGGCTAACACGGGGTTTTCCATGGGCAAAAGACCGAATTTGCCGTGGGGACAGGAGACAAGGAAAACGGCGGATGGCGGCCACTAACTAATTTTTTACGTACAAACTGGTCACCTTTGGTTTAGTTTTGCAGGCCGACCTTGTAATTGCAGCCAATCCGTCTTGAATCTGTGCTTTCGAATTGGTCATGGCTTCTGCTTTGACGAGACGGACAGGACGGACCCGGCCGGCGGCCAGCACCGCACCGTGCCGTACCGTACAATCGGCCACGTGATTTGCGTAGAGAAGCACGTCTTTACAATGTGCGTGAGTTCCCACTGTAGGAGAAATAAGTAAGAAATAAGAAAACTTTTTCCAAGGAAGTCGCCTTCATCCGAGCTTTTTGAAAATTGAACAAGACTTGACCAACCAAAACTACGTGCAAAGACGTGTTTGGCTACAAGGAGCAACCCATCCGAAATAGGGTTCCTTTCCTTAGCCGTTATGAGAGGCAAGTTGATTTCTGCTTACCTTAACCTGAAGTGAGTAAAATATAGTTTGTAGACACCTCGCCATTGGACCAGAGTCTTCACGATTCGTGGACCTTGTGTTAGAGGCAAGCAACTGTGTTGCAGGTGAACCGCACAAGAAGGAAAATAGCCGCGTACCCACTCCGATGAAGTCCGCCTATAACCCGTCGGAAACGGTGCTCAGACGTTAAACTTGCGGGTTGGCCCGGGTACCTCCTACCTGAGACGCAGGTGTTGAAACGCGCGTATGCTATTCTTGGAAAACAACCTGCTTCAAAACTCATTCTGTGATTTTATTCACGACATCGGCAGCTTCCTCGCCTAGCTAATTCAGTCACTTATCTCTTGGAACTTATGCCGTTGGTTTTTCCGATTCTTTCAGCAAAAGGCTCTTCTATAGACTGCACAGAACATCAGGCATTACCTGTTGCATTGCTGTGCCCCCTTCGGTACTATGCCTAGTTCTGGTTTCGAACAATGGAATCAAGGTCAACTTCACTTCGCCAACTGTAGCAGATGTGCCACAAAAATGAGTGAGAGTCAAGTTTCCATTCCACATCATCTATATGTTCAGGCTATATGCCTGTTCCCACTGTATCTCTGACAAACGTCATAATCCTACAAACGGAGCAAGGAAATTGTATCGTATTTGTAGCAGCCATCCACCAAATCACCTCACAAACTCCTTGAGGTCCTTGGCATCCTCAAAAGAGACCTTGCCGTCAGCCTTGACCGTGGCCACGTGGATTGCACTAGGAGCCTGCTCCACCGTTGTGGGACGCTGCGACACCCGCTCACCCTCCGGCTTGGTTAAGAGCTCCACGGCCTTGGGCAGCACGCCCGGCTCGGCGCTGGCAATCTCGTTAACCTCCTGGTTCGACAGCACATCCTTCACCCGGACACCTCGGCTGGACATGAGAATCGTCGTAGGGCCCTTAAATTGCAGGAACAGTCTGTCACCCCAGATCGTGCGACGAGTCATGCTGCGGAAGCTCTGGATCAAACGGGCCAGGAATTTGTAGGTATCCGTCTTGCGGACCGTCTTCATAAATTCGGATTCAGGAATCCAGGAGGTCAGTGAAGGTACCTGCAGGCGCAAGCTAGAGCTCTTGAATCGGAACGGCTGAGGGGGGTTGCGCGAAACCGAGTAGGCGACGACACTACCTGGATGCGCAACGAATTCCTCGCCCTCGGACAGCGTAAGCTGGTATATTTGTCCTGGTGCCGACAACGCAGCCAGACCGCGACCCGTTACATGCGTGCTACCCCAATGGGCGAGTGACAGGCCCCTCTGGATTCGAGACGAGAGCGTGAGCGTGTGTCCGGTCCAGGCAAGCAGCGCGTTCCGTTGCGCTACCATCCAGTCGGTAGTGCCGTCGAGGTGCAGAACCGCAAATGTCGTGGTTGGAGTCTTGGTCGCGATTAGAGCGGTAATGGGAGACGAAGCAGTAATTCGCTGATACAGGAAAGGAACTCCGAATGGTGCGCGCGAAAGCGGGTTGAGAATAGACAGAGTGGATTGAGTCTGCGACAGTCCATCTTTAGTTGGTCGCATTCAATAGAGGCCATGTTTGCATCTTACATTATCTGGTTGACCTGCTAAGCCGACGAGTGTGCCCCTCCTCGTATAAAGCTTCTGCGACGCGGACAGAGTCACAGACAGCATAGAGTAGGGGGACCCAAGGACTTCGAAACGAGCATCTGTAATCATCGCATAAGCTTCTCTAGTCGTTCAATTCATCAACCATTCATTGTCATACCAGCAGCGTCCCGGGCGAGCCCAGCGGGAGCTCCAAATGCGTCACCTCCAACCCTTGGCGTGTCGGTGCTGGGAGCTGCGCTGATCTGGATCGAGCGGCATTGCCAGCACACGTAGGTCGCAGGTCGCTGAGGCCGCAGCCCGCGCGACACTCTCGACAATTGCGCTGAGCCTCGCATGATTGCCGAGTCTGGGGCCTGTAGCCGGCTAGTTCGTCTTGACTGGTTGGCCGAATTATTTCTGGCTGGTCGTTGAGACCGGGCCCGGAAAATCGAGCTTTCGCCAATTGATGGCGGCTTTTCCGGCGCGACGTCACACTCACGTGCCGCGTTGCCCCGACGACGCAGCCGGGCTTGGTTTGCTTTGGCTCCAGGATCACCCACACCAATCACCCTAGTTGAACTATACTAGAACCACACAAAACTGCTATTGTCGACAAACGAGTCGCGGTGCTGGGAGGTATTGAGCTTGCATTGCATTGATTTCGTCTTTCGGAGGCCCCACGGTACGGCATATTCGCTTTTGGTTTCCCGCTGTCCAATTGTTTTGTTTGGCAGCATGTCGGTACGAGTCGTCGCGCGGATCCGTCCGCTCCTCGAGCAGGAGTTGGACAAGGACATGATCGTCAGGGCGGACAGCGTAGAGCCTGGGAAGCCTTGCACGATCGTCAAGATCCCCAACCCGAAGAACGGTGGGGAGGAGTTCTCGTTCGCCTTCAATGGCGTCTACGACCAGACGACGACGCAAGAGACATTGTTTACTTCCGAAGGTTGGTGCCATCAAAGGAGCTTGTTTTCCGGACAGAATTGTTGACCTGTCCAGTCGCCCCGCATCTGAAGTCTCTCTTTCAAGGCTTCGACATCACCCTCTTCGCGTATGGCGTCACCGGCACGGGCAAAACCCACACGATGCGAGGAGGGTTGAAGCTCGCAGACCGAGGGGTGATTCCCCGTCTGCTCAGCGGCATCTTTCGCCGCGGGAAAAAGATCATGAAGGACTCGGACGGCGAAACAATCGTCGATGTCGCCCTTTCCTACTACGAGATCTACAACGACAAGGTCTACGACCTCCTGGAAC
Organism: Paramyrothecium roridum; assembly: GCA_003012165.1. NCBI lineage: Eukaryota > Fungi > Ascomycota > Sordariomycetes > Hypocreales > Stachybotryaceae > Paramyrothecium > Paramyrothecium roridum. The sequence goes on from PXOD01000209.1 coordinate 21,346, forward strand.
CACCTGAGAAAAGGACACCTACCGGCCTTCCTCTCCGGGCTGAGGCGAGCGGACGAACTGTCGTGGTGGGTCTGACGGAGCGAGCGTGCAGTGACCTGAAGGACTTTGAGAAGATGTACATTGAGGCAAACAACAATCGTGTGACGGCCGCCACCAAGCTCAATGCCCACAGTAGCCGTAGTCATGCCATTCTGCGAGTGAAGCTGACACAGACGACGGGGGACATGGTGCGAGAAAGCACAGCATCGGCAATCGATCTGGCCGGTTCAGAGGACAACCGTCGCACCGACAACGGCAAGGAGCGATTGGTGGAGTCCGCCGCCATCAACAAGAGCCTGTTCGTGTTGAGCCAGTGCATCGATGCCATCTCTAGGGGCGACAAGAGGATACCATACCGAGAGTCCAAGATGACCCGCATCCTCTCACTAGGTCAGAACAACGGCATCACCGTGATGATTCTGAATCTGGCACCTCTCCGCAGCTACCACCTCGATACGCTAAGTAGCTTGAACGTCAGCTCCCGAGCAAAACGCATTGAGGTGCGTGAGATCGAGAACGAGGTTGTCTTCAAGCAGGTTCCTAGAACGAACTCCAACTCCAGCGCAGCGGGCATCCAGCGTCAACCCCTGCGACCTCTAGCCAATGCCCACAATGTTCACAACGGAAACATTGCAGCAAAGGCTGCGGACGTTAACCGCCCGGTCAAGGCCTTCAATGTCTATACAGACAAGGCGAAGCCCGCGCTAGCCACGCGGCCTATCGCCAACTCAACCCAAGTTCGCCGTTCTGATTCTCTCAAGCGCCCGTCAGAGCTGGAGTCTGCTCTCCTGAGGCCTTCTAAGCTAGCGCGTCCTACGGCGATTCCTACCACCACGACGATGACGACCAGCGCCGCTCAGGCAACCGTCACCGTCTCCGCTGCGCAGATCGAAGCTATGGTGGAGAAGAAAGTCAGTGAGATTCTGGCGGCCAAGACCGCCGCAGAAAAGCTGGCTTCGCAAACACAAGCGCCTGTCCAGACCGAGATCGACGACGCTGTCCAGAAACGACTTGAGGCACTGGAGCGCCGGATTGAGAATGAGGACTGGCGAGACGACTCCAAGTCAGATGGCTTGAGGTACCTCCTAGCCGCAAGGCAGCACAAGGAGAGGGGTGATGAAGCTGCTGCTTTGAAAGCATACGAGCTTGCATTGCCGTATTTCCCCGGTCAAGCCAAGCTCCTGGGCAAGATCGATAGACTACGCTCTCGTCTGGCCGTGCCAAATGCAGCTCCTTCGATCCGTGAGCCGGAGGCCAAGATGTCGGAGAGGCGGCGAAGAGTATTTGCTGCGGACAATGACGATGACAGCATTGATGGAGATTACCATGATGCCGAGGCAGACGTGGATGAAGAGTCATTCATTGAGCCAATCGCTAGACCGAAGCCTCGCAAGCCACGAACCAAGCCAGCTGCCCGTGCACTGAATGTCTTTTCGGATATGGAGGGCCCAGCATCGCCGCGCAGCCAGCAGCTGCTGGACGTAGTGAATTCCCGTGATCTCACCATGATCAAGGGCCTGGTCGGCTTCGGTTCCAAAAAGGCACAGGACTTGGTAGATTACCTCGAGCTGTTAGGGGCAGATAATGATGGCCACATCGAGAGCCTTGCGCAGCTAAGGGCTGTCCCTGGAATGGGCGGCCGGACTGTAGAGAGGGCGTACGAGGGTTTGATGGCAGTATAGACATGTTTTGATATCATTTTTGCATTCGAAGCGGGCCGATTTCCACGGCCGAGGGGGCACGGCGTTGCGGAGTTGAACAGGGGGGCCAGACGGAGGCTGGGCAGCGGTAGCATGAGACGGGGATACCCATTTTTGGTTATTCTTGGGATAACTACGAGTGTTCGGATATCCAATCTAATGACACAAAGCTTGAATAAGTTCCATTTGCAGGGTTATTCAAGACAGCGAAACTGGTGTTAATGGCACTCTATAATGTGCATTCCCGTGAGGAGATCAGAGATGCTGAAGTATTGGGAGATTGAATGCAGGCTCGGGTGTATATATTGGCTAATGGCACAGATATAGTATCCCGTAGCCCGGCTACTGCAGATCATACGATACCTCATAATCATACTCCCGGCCACTTTGCAAAGGCTTAGCCGCCGAACATGCCGCTTGGCCCTGCCCAGTTCCGACCACCTCAGCCGAATGCCTGGTCATGGGCCAACGAAGCGCCGAGGCAGAGAATGTAAGCAATGTTCAGCAGCCCCAGAGCATTGTGCCTGCGGTGGCTGAGCATTTTGCACTGCCCGTCGTGCTTTGCTCGTTTCTTTTTTGGCACAACAGATACGAAATGAATTTCCAAGCACGCCGTCGTTTTGGAAGCGTTTCGCGCCGGCATAATCATGTTTGTTTAGTGCACCGCGCGGCTGGCCCTTTCCCGCCCGCGCCACAAACCAAGCCCTGGCCCGTGAGGGAAAAAAGGCACTGAAGGAACAAACCCATGGGGAAGGGCGGTAATTGCTTTTTGCGGGCGTGGCGCTCCGAGACACGGTACGTGTGGGCTGAGACATGCCGGGACTGAAACGTCAGAATGAAGATGAACTACTGGCGCCGCAACGTCGTCGCGAAATGCACACCTGCGTAATGCCTCGGCTCATGGTATGTAGGGCGTGTTGCCTTCCGATAAGCAATCACGGATCGAGAATCCCGGAAACGGTTTTGGGTAGGGACAGGAGTGAGACAAAATGATGTGAAATGCGGAAGCGCTTCGAGATTTATGTGAAAAGTATGTACAATGCTAACGCGATACAATGTCTTCATTGAGCTCCTCTAACGGCTCCTTCGCCGGTCTTCTCATCGTAGATGCGCCTTGAACAGGTAAATAAGGGAAATGCTCAGCCCAGAACAGTATGTAGATAAAGGAAAAGATGTCGTGAACCGTGACCAGTTGTGCCCGGTGTCGTTGTAGCCTCAAATCTCCCGAGTCTTCGGCTCTCTGCCCGAAGTTTGCCCTCTGGATAATAATTGGTGTTAAAATTGTATAGTGAACCTTTTGGTTTTTTATGTTCATAACGACTAGCAAGGCGTAGTTTGCAACGTCATTTGTCGTCGTGATAGCACATGAGCTCGTTCGCCGCAGCGTTGACTTGCTTTGTGTCCATCATAATACACGTCCAGCGTCGATATCAGCAATGCCAACGTCTGTGGGTGATCTTTTTCTGTGGCGTAACCGCCTTCAGGTAGAAGCTGGTTGTGGACTAGCTCATCGGATCATGCTCAGCCGTCGGTTGGGGCGGGTGGAGGAGTCCTTGGTGGTGGAGTGACCGCCGAAGCTCGCGATCGAGCTGAAGCGGTGCAGACGCTTGCGCTCGGTAGCAGAGTTGGGCGTCTGCTCCGGAGCAGAAATGGCCTCGGGCTCAGGGATGACAGCGGTGTTCACGACATTCTTCTCGCCGTGCAAGGCATCGATGCGGCTGTTGCTGGACTCGACGGAAGAGCCAGTGCTGTTGGGAGTCTGGTAAACGTACTCGCCGTCAACGTAGACGGCGTTGGAGACAAAGGTCGAACGACGATGGCGGCGGCGGGTGTAGCGCTGCTCCAGGCGGAAGATCTCCAGCTTGGCCTGGATCTTGTCGATGAAACTCTGGCCCATGGCTGCGGCTGGGTTGGATCTGGCGTAGAGACGAGGGTTTTTCGAGGTAAGTGGAAGCGACCTTTTTCAAAAAGGGTAGATAGCAGAGATTGTATTCGCAGGAATTTACGGCTGTTCGAGGCTTCGTATATGACAAGCAAGTCCTTCAGGACTAATAGCTAGGAGGCTTAGATTGTGAATGGGTGCCCCGGATGTCTGGAAAGAGACGTATGTCAAAATGAGGGGACAGTGAGCCGGAAGAGGGATTGGATGGCGTTTAAAGAAAACTCCCGAGTAAGAATCTCACGCCTCGTCAGAGACAGCAGGGTGCATAAAAGAGTGATTGGGAGTTGAAAGAAGTAAAGAAGGCTGGGGGTGGGTGGGAAGAACAACTCTGGATGGATGATCGAAATGGCCGGGGGGTTAGACCCAAGAGAATAGACGCGGGAAGATAAGATGAGGGGGGGGGGCCCATATGGACAGGGGCCTGGGCTTGGTTTGGTTGGGTCAGGACAGTACCGTACCCAGACTGTACTGTACGCCCTGGAGCAGAGGTACGGGATGGTAGCCATGACAATGGCATGACTAGTAACTACAGTGGACTAGGAAGCCTGCAGAGCCATGCTCGCTGCAGCTGTAAGGCAAGGTGGTACCTGAGGTGATCCGTCAGGTCAGGTCTTCTAAGTCCAGAGTACCTTAGGCGGAGTAGGAAGGTGAGAAATAATAACAGCTGCAGCCGAGAGTTCTGCTGCAGTGGGAGAAACCCAGTCAGTTGGTGGAAAATGCGCTCAACGGCTTCTCTGCCTACGCTATGCCCGCTGCCGCAGGCCTTCTGCAGTTGCATGGCGACTTCTGCAGCCACGCGGCCATCGCACGGTACGGCGGCAGAGCAAAACCCCAAAGCACAGCACAGTCCAACAGAGGACCACGGCCCTAAAGAGGTAGAAGCACCTGTGGGCCAGCAGACCGGGAGCATCTCCCTTCCTCCCCCAGACCAGCTAAGGATCAATGCTCTTGCTCGGCTGGGGCTACTCTCGAGAAGAGCCCCGTCTCGAACGATTCCCCCCACTCCATCCTCTTCTCGCAGTGGCTGCAGCGCTCAAAAGACCCCCCCCACTAAAGCAAGCTATCCCAGTGACTGTAGAGGCTTGCCCCGGTAGGGAAGGGGCCGCTTTGCCGTATGGAGAATTGGTTCGACCTCGAAACCCCACTTCGAGAAGTCGACTGCTTTTCTTCCCTCATCCAACATCGCCAGCCCAGGCGCAGGGTTCGTTGACGCCAGCCAGGGGGAAAAGGTGGGTTACATTTGGCCGCGAGACCCCTGACCCTTCACGAGGTTCCGCGTGGCGGGAGGTTAACGAAACAAGAAAGGCAGAGGAAAAATGCAAAGAAGGCCAACAACGACCGTGCGCCATTCTCGACAAACAGACGGGTTTCGACTTCATCGGGGAAAAACAAAGGCACTAACACGTCCTAAATATGAAACCATTGATCGTTCGCCGAGCCACCGTCTCGAGATTCCATTATGCTCAGGCCGCACTTTAGGTCAATTCGTGTTTACTCCCTTTTTTCTCCCTCTCTCCCGATCCAACCCAGTCCACCGTCTTCTAGACCGAGCCGGGCCGGGCGAGACGCACATGGCATCGCGGCGCCGGCTAGCCGTGACTGGTAAAGATTGACCAGCTTCTCCTGGGCTAGGCCAGGTCGAACAAACGATGGCTTGCTGCTTTTCGCGGCCATGGCTTGCTTGCTTTACCAGTGCCTTGCTTGCTTGCGTGCGTGCGTGCGTGCTCCACCCGGAACGAACACGAACATGGGGTCGTCTGCCAGGGGTGCAGCCAACGCCACGAGCTCGAAGGATTCGGCCGGTTCCCAGCGTGTGCATAGCCTGGGTCAGCTATCGACGCTACCCGCGACTCCTATTCACGATGAATTGGCCAACAGCTCGACCATATCGGCCGTGCCTGTAGCCAATTGCTGCGCCTGTCAGTCCTGGGACAGTTGAAATTTTCATCGAACCCGTCGATCACTCATCTCTTGTCTTCCCGTGAGCTACCGGCGCAAGGTGGGATCTGTACTACATCGGTCGTCCCATGTCCTGCGTCGGGAACCGGCAGAACCATCTTTGTGCTCCCAACAAGCGCAAATCTTGGCATTCGCACTCCAGCCCGAAATCCATGGCCATCGTCAATCGCGTCTGCTGGTCTTTCTCAGCCGATTAGCATTGCACCTAGGCGCAATAAGTGCAGGGCGTCTTCCTGACTAGCCACACTTGTTCAATTTCAGATATGCACCGGGTCCACTCCACTGCCCTATGCTTGCTTGGTCGACGTCGCCGCCGAGAGCAATCTCGCTTACTTTGTCTAGCTGTTCAACAGCTCCTGCGATCATTTCCAGTGACTCAAGCTCCGCTTCAGCGCGTCATAGCCTGGGCTCATAACTGGGCCGCGGCTTGCTTCAGTTACTATCAATGTGAGAGCACAGCATCCGCAAACACGTTGTTGCTTCCGGTTTCTTCCAGGTGCTTGCCCCAAACAAATGGCTGAGGACAGTCGATGGTTTGTCCGGCTCCATAAGCTATCTCAAGCAATCCACTATGTGCAGTGTCAGAGGCGAGAGTGCTCCGTATCTAAGGGGCTACAACGCCTCAAAACAAGAACCATTGTAGCAGTTGCCCTCAGCTCGGCATTTCTTTGATCAGGCTGTGTGAAGACCATACCAAAAAAGCACAGGGAAAAACACAATTTCGTCGGAAACCGCGAACAAAGTCAACCATGAAACATTTGATGCCAACAGCCTTGGGCCTGTTGGACCCGTCTTAGCTAGCTTTACGATTAGTTGACGCCGCCTTTCTTCATATGTGGAACGTAGATGGTTAGTCAATGACCTACAGCTCTGCCGGCGTCTTCACCACAAAAGACAAGATGGGTTGCTGCAGTTCGGCATCATGCATGGGCCCCTGCATTCCTGCTGTACTCAAACTCGATCTCAAAGATCTGGCGACGAGCTCTCTTCTTCGTTCAGTCAGTGACGACAAGTTTCGAATCTCTTTAAGTCACGTTTCGTTGCGAGTCACCAGATGATACAGGGACAATACCTTGGCTATGGTATACTCGTCCATCATTGCTATGAAGACTGAAGTTGAAGACCTACAGGCTTTCCACATACGGCTGTCCGAATCAACAAGATCCATGTCTCAATTCTCAGTCGGAACAAGCACTTCAGAGCATAGTTTACGGTTGGACGTAGTACGTAGGCTGGCGGTGTCTTTTCGGCGGTCACCCGTCCACCATCGACTCCACGCCCGTGTCACAGTTATCTTTCTGTGGCGGTAGATATGTTACCCCCAAATGAGTAGAAAAGAGCTGCTTCTTCTGCCCTCGTTGTCATCAGGTCGGGCTCTTCCTCTACTGCATCATTACCTGGAGTCCCCAATCATCTGCTACTCAAGGGTATTGACAATATGCTATTGTCTAACTTCTTTATTGGCCTAGTTTCGGCAGTCAGTGTTTGGGGCTTGGCTGGGACTCGGCCAGGAATTATCCGGAGTCCTCAACGACGCGGCGTCGACCGTTCTACAAATGGTGTCACGAATAAGTACATTGTTGAGGTCGAGCAGGTACGGTGATAAGAGCCGTTCTCCAAACCAAGTACTAACGCAACTAGACGCAAGGCATTCCCGGCATAGGCCGACAACTACGAGCAAGGCCCCGCAAGAACTCTACATACTACAAGGAATTCGACTGCAGCGACGTTTTCGCCGGCATAGCTATTGAGTCTGATGAGGACAACGTTGACACTCTCCGAGCGGTGGAGGGCGTGGTCAACGTGTGGCCGATGAAGACGGTGCCAGTCGTGCCCATAATCAAGGAGCCAGAAGTAGTACTTCTCAATTCGACTTCACGAAATTACTCCATGCATCAATGGACGGGTGTGGACAAACTCCATGCCGCTGGTCTCCGAGGTAAGGGTGCGACAGTTGCTATAATCGACACTGGAATCGATTACACCCACAAGGCTGTAAGTTGAAGACAAAAAGTCTGAAGCGCACAGGGCTGAACAATATTTACAGCTTGGTGGGTGTTTTGGTCCCGGATGCAAGGTGGCTGGTGGCTACGATCTCGTTGGGTCGAAATGTAGGTGCTTCAATCTCGACTTATTGAAGGACTTAATTGTTCTAACTTGGTGTGGTAGGGGACCCGTACAATGAAAGATCTCATCCGAAAATCCCAGATAATGAGCCGATGGATTATTATGGGCACGGCACGCATGTTGCGGGCATCATCGCTGCCGAAAATGAATGGTACATCCTCTCACCCTCTGTTGCATGTTTATTACTCGACAAACTAATCAACGGACAGGCTAACAGGAGTCGCCCCGGATGCTGAGCTTCTCATTTACAAGGTCTTTGCAGATGTCAGTGCTCCGCCTTGCTCCATCCCTAGCTGAGTTGGTATTAATGCACAAATAGAATCCTTGGGACACAGATGAAGAAGCCCTAATTCAGTCATTCTGCGACGCTTACAGCGCTGGTGTACGATTTTCCTTCCGAATATTGAAATCATACTGATCTTCTATCACAGGCTGATATCATATCTGCAAGCATTGGGCGACCGAACGGCTTCAGCGATAATCCCTGGGCGCTCGTTGCCAGCCGACTTGTTGAAAAAGGCGTGGTTGTCGTCATCTCAGCAGGAAACGAAGGATCAACGGGTCCATTCTTCTCGAGTACGGGCTCCAATGGCCCAGGAGTGCTCTCTGTGGCTGCCATCAATGTCACCGGCAATCCCAACGTCAGTGTCTCGGACGGCAGGACACTTCCTGTTCCCGCTTACTTTACAACTTGGGGCCCTACCAACGAGCTTCTACTCAAGCCTGATATTGGCGCGCCTGGTTACAAAGTCACCAGCACGGTGTTGAACCAAAGCTACGAAATCATGAGCGGCACGTCCATGTCGGCTCCCTACGTTGCAGGTGTTGCGGCCCTCTATATCGGTGAGTATGGTGGTCGGGAAACTCACGGTCCAGACTTCGCCGAGATGTTGGGCAAACGGATCATCTCCAGCGGCCGCAACGTGGCCTGGGCCGCCGACAGAGTGCGGTACAACCAGACTGCTCCTCCCTTTCAAGTTGGCACCGGACTGATCGACGCTGTCAAAATCCTGCGGTACGACACACAGCTCGACTATGCCCCGTTTGCACTTCTGGACACGGAAATGTTCGTGTCAAACTGGACTGCAGATATCACAAACGGCGGCGATGATACACTGGTTTATACCTTTGAATTGGAGCCGCAGGCGGGTGTGAACATGCTGGACCGATACTCTGGTATTGGCACGCTGTACGACATGGTGCCAATCGGCATTGCTCCTTCTGTTACACTGCCTAAGCCAGTCCGCCTCCGACCCGGAGAAACAAAGACAGTAGAGTGGGTTCACAGATGATGCATGCGAGTCCCAACACTGACCTTTATCCCGTGTTCTAGGTTTCAGTTTGGACTACCCGAGGACGTCAACGAGGACCTGCTGCCATTGTATGGTGGGAAGATATGGGTCAAAGGAGACAACGGCGAAAAGTTGTCAATCCCGTATGGGGGTACGGTTCCTTTGATGAAAGTGGAGAATTGTAGATAGCTAACATCACCAGGAGCTGCATATGATACAGAAAAGGCATTCGACAGCATGTTCAGCAGCGAGCCGTACATCAATCAACATGGCAGAAACTGGAGGTAAGTAAAGTTATTAGTGTACCAATCTCTACACAAGACTAACGGGCAATGTCCAAGCTGGTCATTCAACATCAACAAAGACAAGACGGACTACATGGAGCTCTCCACACGCCTCAGCTATCCATGCTTCCACCTCCGATGGGATGTGAGTCTTTCCATCCTCGCACTTGAGTCAAGCATGACCACGTGGCCTTAGGAACTCAAAACTAACAACTCCATCTAATCCTGGTCACAGATCTACTACAGGACCTGGCGCGATACATTCTGGGAGTACCCTCCGCAGGTGTCGCAGTATGGGTTCATCGGCTCGGCCACGACCATGCGAGACTCCGATACGTTCTGGTACTATGACCCGGAGACCATGGACAAGGACGACACCGTGTCGTTCCCCCTCATGCGTGTCCCACGAGGGTATCAGAACTTCTGGTGGTTTGGCAAGCTTGCTAACGGGTCGCAGATTGCGCCGGGCAACTACACGTAAGTCATAAGGCTACTTGATCCTCTCGTGGCATTTCATTTGTGTTTGTTTCACTTTCGTTGCCAACAGTGTGCATTTTTTCCAGAAACTATGCAACTCCGCGCTGACCTGACCAATGCAATAGCATGCGCTTCGCGGCGCTACGGCCCTATGGGAACGCCAGCATTGCTGACCATTGGGACGTGATGCACAATGAGGTCGCAAGTTTTCAGGTTCTGCCGTATAATGCAACCACCAACTCGACGGTGAACTCCCGGATGAGATTGGTATAGGTAAGAAGCACTTGCACATGGTCATTCGGAGCTAGGGAGGACAAGTCGGAACTGGTGGGCAGAGTACAGAGGGGTTCTACTTTCAGGCAGGCGAGGATTTTTAATGCATGAGTTCGATGGCAGGCTGAGAATAGGGAAAATGCAAGAAAGACTACTTCTTCAACAACCCACATGCCAATGCACTGTCGTGGTGATAGTGAAGATAATCCATGAATCTGATATCCTTGCCACGAGTGTAGTAGAAATGTGAGAGATGAAATCGGGACAGTTGCCACGATCTGATTCGATTTTACTTTCTATCTGGAAAGACAAACTATTAAACAGGAAGAACACAAGATTTGGCCTTAGATCATGGGAACCGTGTCGGTTCCTGGGGGCCGTCCCTGCGTCGGAGGAATCGTAATAATTCGTAATTTGAAACCGTTGTCCTTTCCATGCGCTATGCAAACAACAACATCCTGTACACAAGGGTATCGTCTTCGCCTCTATTCTTCTCCATGGCCAAGCCCAACATTTCGCGGTGCTGGACCGTCCGAGTTGCCCTCAAGACTCTAAAACTTTATAACATCTTTACGCCCACTTGCCCAAAACACTCATCACAACCAATCCTGAGACCAGACCCAGGCCAGCCAGTATCACGGTGAGAATATTTGCGTCGGCCAGTTGAGCAGGGTGGCCATGCGAACCGACCATCCAGTCACCAGCCCACATCTCGACAACACCAACCCAGACAAGGATACCTGCAGAAAGGGCATCAAGGGTACCGATTGTGAGGAGAGTGGAGCGATCATTGCCGTTGAACTGGTCCAAAACGCCGATACCGATAGCCATGCCGATCGGGGTGATAAACGCGAACACGGCGGCAAGGCCAATCTTCCGGATAAGTGGAACATGGGTGTATTCGCTAGGGGCAGTGGAGGATACAGCAGAGGTGTCCTCAACGGGTTGAACAGCCTTGTCTGATTCTTGGCTGAAATCCCGAGAGGCGGCCTGGGGAGAATGGAGGTGGGCAATGGCATGGGCAGTAGAAGAGCCGAGATCAGCAATACGGCTGCCCAGGGCGATGCCCTCGAACATCTGGTGGAAGAGAATGACGATGAACAAGACCTTGAACGAGGAGTCGGCAGCAACAACCAGTGTCAAGCCAATAACTAGGTTAACTTGGTTAGTCTGACACGACTTTATGCAATCAGCGAAGGCGGGCTTGGAACTCACGGATAGAATGGAAGACAATGCCAGTCTCCATGACCAAAATGTTCACTATTTCGGTGGAGAGCATAGCCTTTGATCTTTCCTCAAGGCTCAGGCTAGCGGCGGCCTTGGTCTTAGCAAGAACAACGCGCTGACCGGCGTATTCAACGATGAAGGACAAGAAGATTCCAGCCATGACAATGGCAGACGTAATGCCTTCATAGCCCAACGAACCAATACATTTGCTGCCGAACATAAGAGCAGCATGGGTGTAGAGCTAGTAAACGCTTGTTAGAGGTAACCATGCTGGTAAATGCGAGTATAAACACATACATGAACAAAGGCTGTAGAGATAATGATGCCAGTACCGAATTGCTTCATAACAGTGAAGACGGTAGTGAGCTTACGGGGCATCCATTGGCGAAGCAGAATGGGCACGAAGACACCCAAAGCACTGGTGGCCAGAATCACGAACAGAAGTCCCACTCGTAGGCCGACGTTGTAGTCCCGTGTAGGAGCAGCACAGCCTTGGTCAACCGTCTGTCCGTTTCCATCGACGCAATGTCTATATTCCGGTTAGTGTCAGGTCAAGGTGTTTTGAGAGAACACATTGGAGGACCTACTCGACACCTGCATGGGAGTGACAGTGCACCTCGTCCGGGTCGCCGCTCGACTCGGACTCGCCGCCATGGTCATGACCAGATTCGCCGTGACCCGACTCCTCGCCGCCCGACTCACCGCCAGTTGAAGGAACGTCGACACCAACATCGCTGCCATCAGGGCCAACACAGTACCTAAGAGAGTTAGTACGCGGCTTAACTGGGGCAGATAGCATCTGACTTACAGTTCACTTCCGTGCGGATGGCAGTCGGTGAACGACTTGGGATAGTCATTGGTAGCAGTGAGAGTCGTCTCCACAAGGTACTCCGTGGCTCCTACGAAACAGTAGCTGCATAGCAAGGCATGTTAGTCTGAAAAGGAGTCTTGCATGGACATGTGGGAACAGTAGGGTGACGAACAGGTCGGTGTCATGAGGATGGCAGTCGGTGATGGCGGTGATCTCAGGGAGAGGCGCGGCAGTGGTAGGCGCGGCGGTCTGTCTCGGCAGCAAATCCGCGGCAGCTGTGCTGATGAGGGCGAAACAGGCGCAGCATGCAGCGGCTGCCCGAGCGGCGGAAGAGGGTGCCATTTTCCGTTGGGATACTCCTTTGGATAGTCTGCCGACGTTGAGAGGATGATTGGCGCGTGTCGGAGAGAAGCGGAAGAATCGAGCCCAGGGAGGGGAGAGCCGAATATTAATTAGTCTTCCCAGGTGAGACAACGAACACAGCTGAGGCGGTTCACCGAGGGTCTGAGGCTGAAGAACTATGGCTGAACGGTACGAGCGCGGCAACCTTATAAGGAGAGGATGCGGGCGCCGTGAGGCTCAATGAGGTCCCCAAAGAGGTTCTCAGCAGGGTGGGTAAGGCGACTGGGTTTGTAGGCAAAAGATCCAGCAGACGAGGGCAATATTGGATTCGATATCCTTGCCGAGGCCGGTCAGGGTGAGAGAAGGGCTATTTGTCGCGGCAACAAGGAGGAGGAAGAGCAGCAGGGCGAGGGACAACGGTGAGAGGAAAGCCACCAGCCATGGCGGTTTTTTTGAGCTTTCGCTCTGGCTGTGGGCGAGCGGCGACGGCGTGGATACTGGAGACTGGAGACTGGAGACTGGAGACGAAGAATCACTGATGCGCAGCGCCAAGGCCGGCGTATCCTGGTCCTTTTGGGGACCCGGATGGCCCAAGGTCCTTGCTTTCCTTCTTTGGCCATTTTCCTTTCAGACCCTCCAATGCTGTCGGTCTGCTGTGCACTTGCCCCAGTGTTGGTGCCAGAGCTGACCAACGACCTTGGCTCCTCCTTACCTTACTTTGTGTCCCATTTTTGCACCGTCTCCTCACCCAAAGGTACTGTACCTACTTTGGGCCGGACGAGAACCTTGATGGTTCATCATGAAAAACAACGCACCACAGCCCAAAACCAAGCACACTAGCAAAAGGAACAAAAATTCCTCTCTCGAGCCAGCTGGGAACCGTTAGTGAGCAGGCCACTTTTTCCCGCTTCTGAGGAACGAATCCATGAATCACGGCAGGCGGCCTTCGTGACTTGGGGTTGTTGCAGACCCTGAGATTGTGGAATGTTTACCTAAGGTACATGAAGTATGGTTCACAACATGCATGTGCCCGCGGTAAGACATTTCTCAAAAAGACCCTTGCCCCGATTCGATTGGGGGGAGAGAGAAAAAAGAAAAAAACCTCCGTCTTGTCCCACGTCGTTCTTTGTATGACAAAAACGGCGCGCAAGAGGCAGCAAGATACCGAGAGGGACAGCGGGTACCTACTTGGTCTGTTCGGGTGGCTGGTCATGGTCGGCACTGGCATGTCATGGGCCCCCCGCCAAATATCATGACGCTACTGTACGCCATTGGAGCACGTGTGTCCAACCAATCTCTACGCCGCAATTGCTGATAAGCTTACTTGCGGTGCGGTAGGGCAGCGGCTATCTTTTTCCCAGACGGTAGCTAAAAGCCGTGACGACTCGACGCCCCCTCATACCCACCAGGCCATCAAGGTTTCCGTGGTTCGTCTTGGTATGACATTCTCAAAACTCATCCTTCGACCTATCGCCGCAGTTGACACTAGATCAGACCAGCCAGGCCAAACCAGGGACGAGATGAGTCGAGCTGCCCGTGCAGAGCTCGGCGAAACAGTCGTGTGCGCTCTCTTGGCAGCATATTCGCCGACCCACCGTGGATGGCGCCCCTCTGCTGGAAGAGAGCATGTAATGCGACGGGACGGGGCGGGTGACTGAGAGTGAGCATATGCACCTTGATGGTAGCACATGGACATCGAATTATGGTGCAATGGCCTTTGCACCACGCCATTCGGACGTCGGCCGCAAGTTACGGCCTTCAGCTGCACCTCGTAGTCAGTCAGCTGCGACCATTTGAGGCTGACGACTGGTATTCACAAATTAAATGCTAGATCCCCACCAGGGGTGTCGCCTTACCGTACCCTTCGCTACGCGAACTAGAGCAATTTTTTTTTTTAAAAAAAGCCGAAGATGCGACGCTGCAGCTCAATAAAGTTGCATTCTAAAACCAGCCACAATTTGATGATCTGCTTCGGAGGTAACATTTAAGGTTATCTGAGCATTTCCTCAAATGCTACGGAACGAAGCTCGCTATTCCACGAACCTGCCGAACCGCATTTAGTACAGAGATGGCGAACCGTGCCCAGTTGGGACATGTATTGAAGTCTCAGCAACAATCCCCCCATTGGTGGCCAGCATGTATCTCATTTGATGTTCGAGATCTCTCATGGAATGCCGGTTCACCTATAGCCCGATGATCAGATTTTACTCTTCAACCGTTCGATTCTCTATTTCTACTCTATTTGGCTGGTGCGAGGGTTCGTCGGTGCATTGGCGAATTGTATTCGCTTCCACACTTAGGTACCCTGTATATCCCGAAGCAAGCCACTAACTACCTAGGTAAGGTACCTAAGTATATCAAAATACCCTTTTTGGCCAAAAGGAGGGAAAAAACATGACTCAGCGTTACATTCAATTATACACTCCCTTATACTTCATAGAAACAAGTTTCACCACAGCACCCTTACTTAGACTCGTCGTCTTCATCATAGAATCTATACGACGCATCTCCTGCAAGAAGATGCTGTGGTCTCTCGACAGACCCAATAAAAGGCCCAGGGACAAGACACTCAATCCAATATGATCGACAAAAACAGAGCTCCAGGTCTTCAACCGGTGAAAAAGCTTGCCTAGTTCCTATCATCTTTCGCACTAAGTCTTGTGTGACGAGCCTCATGGCTAGCCTATCCACACACTTCCTTCCTCTTCTTTTTAAAATCGGTGTATAGGCCGTTCCAAATAACTCTTTCTGTGCAATCCTCCTCGCCATTCGCAAGCACTGTACAGTTCGGTTGTATCTCCTCCCTTTGGTCCACGGGTATAGGCAGCCACGGCTTTGGTAATGGCCAGTCAGAGAAATGAATCGACTTGGCCTCATTATATGCGGCAACGGGGTTCCATATTTCATCATCAGAGCCGAGGTACCAACTATGGTCATGGTTACGGAACTCCCCAGATAACAAGGCGTACTTCCGGTGGGGTAATACAAGAGCGCTATTGCGGTAGAGTTGGTTGATGATTTCCATGTCATATTCATTCTCGGATGCAGATTTTATCTTCTTCTGAATTCTGGCGAACTCAGAATGAGAGGGCTCGATGAGCATGACGTGCGAAGCCAGAATCTCCTGGTCTGGATACATCCAGTATGCGCGAGGCATAGCTACCGGCGTTGAGGGTATGGAGAATAGCTCGTCCATGTGTTGTAGGAGAAGCGCATCCGAGTCGGCGGAGATGACACGCCGATACTGAGTTTGGTTAAAGGCAAGTAGCTTGGTGAACGAATCGCTCCAAGCCGCTGAAGGACAAGACTGTGTCAATAAGGGGCCTACAGCAAAGACGAGGCAGTAAATCACATACCATCTACATTGTCTTTGCGCTGAAGCTTGATAGGCACGAGCTTGACGCTGTATTGGTCACGCGCCTTGGCGATCAGGCGAGCATCGGGTGAGCTGACATCCTCGCGATTGGCCAAGTCGGCCGGATACATCATAACACGATCGGCCTTGCTGCCGTACCGATGCAGAGCCTCGAAGAACATAACAGAGTTGCAAAGATATGCGCTGTTGGTGACATACTGAGTGTAGGCGAAGAGCGACCAGTCGACATCAGACTTAGGCTCGGTCTCCGAGGCTGGCGCTGTCGTTAGAAGATCGGGCAGAGGTTGTGCTATTGGGGCCGGTAGGTCTGAAACCCAGGATCCATGGTACCCCAATATGACAACTATTGAGACCAGGATCCCGGCGCCAATAATCCATCGGTAACGTCTCGAAGCCACGAAACGGGATGCCGCAGACTCGGCCGCTGAATTGAACCCAAATGGCCACTGCGCCGTCATGTAAGGCAGAGTTGTCGCGGGGCTAGCACGGGACTAGCCGCTCCGGAGCGAAGGTTAACTAAGAATATACTGTGAAATCAAGCTCGACGGGCGTAGGTAAAAAGAGAAAACGGCACGAGTGAGACTTCATGGTCTAAAATGCCGCAAATATGGTCTTGTGAAGAGTCAATCGGAAAAGAATAGTTGGCAGATTCTTCCTTGGTGTATCAGCTAGAACAAACGAAGATGCTCTGCGCAGGGGGCTTTGATTGGTTCGACGAGGTCCAAATCGCAACTGTATCCCTGTTATATTCGTATTCGAGAAACATCCTCACGCTAAGGTGCCGAATGCCGCGTTCGACTGACATTGACTTTCTTTTGCAAAGAGCATTAGAAAATGCCGTGATCGCCAAGGTACGGGCAGATTTATGGATGCACGACGTGGGTTCTGGAAATAGCCCGTGCAGCAAAAACGATGTAACCAGCAAGTCTTGGCAGCTCGGCTTTCGCCAGGGCTTGTCGCTTCCCGTGCTCAAATAAGTTCTAAGCTTTCGACAATCGTTATATGCCGTACCAGAACGTTGGTTGTTAGCCTTCAACCTTGTATTTCTGGGTTACAGGTTGGTTATTGCTCTGTATCCACGCCTTGGTTTATTCCTTTATTCATCTGTGCAGTTGCCGGGGTCTGAGGCTCTGAAAGTGGTTGAATAAGAGGGCTCCGCACAGAAGCAATGATGTTTGATCCCGAATAGGTCCATGGAGTATGCTCGCCTCAGGAGCTGAACTCGGGGGCGTAACTAGACGCCTCCAGTGATCGGAATTGGTTTCGACTAATTTGCACTCGACTTGCTCGGGAGCTGCGATACCAAGCGAGCACTCACACGCTTTAGAGAAAGTACAAGCAAGCAGGCTTAGATAACTTTGCAATTGACCCGTGAATTGCTGAAATGGGCACGCTTGAATTCGAGCACAACCCTCAAGATTTTCACAACAATAATAAGCATAGAAATGATAATTCCCTTCATTTCCACCACATCTAGGCCTACGCCATCCTGGTAAATCAAGATGGCTTACACGGATGTTGGCACAGAGCTGTAGGGTAGGCCCAGCGAGCCGGACCCAAGTGGACCGTGCGGGAGCACACGGCTGGTACGCGCCACCAATTTAATTGACTGCCGTGAAAACGCGTCTCCCAAGCCAGTGGGGGCTCATGACGCGACTGTCACTTTTCCACCACCGTCAAATGTCCTCCGACAGTAGGGTCCAACGGGGATAAGTGATCACCACACCTCAGCTTCACCAGTTTTTCCTGTTTTCCAGTACACAAATTGGCACTCATCCGCCATGTCGTCGAGGCCAGAGCTCAAGGTATGAACAATCCAAGGAAACAAGTGACCGAGACTACTCGAGCACACAGCTAACCAGCAACCTCGCCAGCTCGATGATGAGGGTGGTTTCATCCGCTTCTTCAAATCCTTGCCCGCAGTTGGTGATGATACCATCCGCATATTCGACCGTAGCGATTGGTACACAGCCCATGGGCAAGATGCCACATTCATTGCGAAAACGGTACCGATACCATTCCACCTGCACCTGCACTCGATGGATCTAACACGAAGCAGGTGTATAAAACGACGTCGGTCATCAGACAACTAGGCCGAAACGATCACACTGGCTTACCGTCAGTGACCATGACAATCACGGTGTTCCGACAATTCCTGCGAGAAGCCCTTTTCAAGCTTGGCAAACGGATCGAAATATGGCAAAGCCAGAGCGGCCGCATGAACTGGAAGTGCGTCAAGCAGGCCTCTCCCGGCAACTTGCAGGATGTGGAGGATGATCTTGGCGGCCAAATCGACTCTGCACCCATGATACTGGCCGTCAAGATCTCTGCCAAAGCCTCCGAGGCTAGAAGCGTCGGTGTTTGCTTCGCCGACGCTAGCGTCCGCGAGCTGGGCGTCAGCGAATTCCTCGATAACGACTTGTACTCCAATTTCGAGGCCCTCCTCATCCAGCTTGGCGTGCGGGAATGCCTAATACAAG
This sequence comes from Paramyrothecium roridum, assembly GCA_003012165.1. Lineage (NCBI taxonomy): Eukaryota > Fungi > Ascomycota > Sordariomycetes > Hypocreales > Stachybotryaceae > Paramyrothecium > Paramyrothecium roridum. The sequence continues at coordinate 39,675 of PXOD01000209.1, forward strand.
TGGACAAGGCCGAAAAGGAAAAGGACCCAGAGTTGGCCAAGCTGAAGCACATCATCAACAACTGCGGCATAGCAATTGCGGAGCGACCAGCCAGCGATTTCGGCATCCGCGATATCGAGCAGGATCTAGCTCGCCTACTCAAAGACGAGAAATCCGCTACTCTGCTTCCTCAATCAGATCTCAAGCTCGCAATGGGTTCTGCGGCCTCCCTCATCAAATACCTTGCCGTTCTACAAGACCCTTCAAACTTTGGTCAATATCAGCTCTACCAGCACGATCTTGCTCAGTTCATGAAGCTTGATGCTGCCGCCCTCAAGGCGTTGAATTTGATGCCAGGGCCTCGCGATGGATCCAAGACCATGAGCGTCTACGGTGTGCTCAATCACTGCAAGACGCCCGTCGGCAGCCGGCTATTAGCCCAGTGGCTGAAGCAACCCTTAATGAACAAGGACGAGATTGAGAAGCGTCAACAATTGGTCGAAGCATTCTTCAACGATACAGGGCTCCGCCAGACGATGCAGGAGGAGCATCTTAGATCAGTACCTGATCTATACCGTCTCTCCAAGCGATTCCAGCGCGGCAAAGCCACACTCGAGGACGTTGTCCGCGCATACCAGGTAGTCATTCGTCTTCCTGGCTTCATCGGCACCTTCGAGGGCGTCATGGACGAGGCTTACCGTGACCCTCTAGACGAAGCCTATACCACCAAGCTTCGCGACCTTTCTGATAGTTTGGGCAAGTTGCAGGACATGGTGGAACAGACTGTCGACCTTGATGCTCTGGACCGGCACGAGTACATCATCAAGTCGGACTACGACCAGGGTTTGCGAGTCATCCGCAAGAAACTGGATCAGCTGGACAAGGACATCCGAGCTGAATTTTATGAAGCTGCGCAAGACCTAGACCAAGAGGCCGATAAGAAGATCTTCCTCGAGACCAACCACAAGGTTCATGGCGTCTGCATGCGCCTTACAAGACAGGAGGCTGGCTGCATCCGTAACAACTCCAAATACCAAGAATGCTCCACGCAGAAGAATGGTGTCTACTTCACTACCAAGAAGCTGCAGGCTTATCGCCGGGAATACGATCAGCTTTCGCAGAACTACAATCGCACGCAGAGCGGTTTAGTCAACGAGGTTGTCCACGTCGCGTCCTCGTACTGCCCGGTGTTGGAGAGGCTCGCTGGCGTGCTCGCTCATCTCGATGTCATCGTTTCGCTGGCCCACAGCTCGGTGCACGCTCCTGAAGCTTACGTGCGACCCAAGATTCATCCTCGCGGTGAGGGTCAGACGATGTTGAAAGAGGCTCGCCATCCGTGCATGGAGCTGCAGGACGACGTTCAGTTCATCACCAACGACATCAAACTCACTCGCGACAAGTCCTCCTTCCTGATCATCACTGGTCCCAACATGGGCGGTAAGTCGACATACATTCGTCAGACTGGCGTCATCGCCTTGATGGCCCAGATCGGATGTTTCGTCCCTTGTGCGGAAGCTGAGATGACTATTTTCGATTCTATTCTCGCCCGAGTTGGCGCCAGCGATTCTCAGCTCAAGGGTGTTTCCACCTTTATGGCGGAGATGCTCGAGACTGCAAACATCCTCAAGTCAGCGACCGCCGAGTCTCTCATTATCATTGACGAGCTTGGGCGCGGTACGTCGACTTATGATGGCTTCGGTCTGGCGTGGGCTATTTCCGAGCACATTGTCAAGGAGATTGGCTGCTTTGCCATGTTCGCCACTCACTTCCATGAGCTTACTGCTCTGGCTGAACAGTACCCCAATGTCACGAATTTGCATGTCACGGCTCACATCGGCGGCTCTGACTCGGGCGTGGACGCCAAGCGTGAGGTGACGCTGCTGTACAAGGTCGAACCTGGTATCTGTGACCAGAGCTTTGGTATCCACGTTGCGGAACTGGTTCGTTTCCCAGACAAGGTTGTGCGAATGGCAAAGCGCAAGGCCGATGAGCTTGAAGATTTCACCACAAAGCATGAGGACCTTGGTCTAAGCTACAGCAAAGAAGACGTTGAGGAGGGCAGCGCCATGCTGAAGCAGCTTCTGATTCAGTGGAAGGACCAAGTCAAGAATGGGCAGATGAGCAAGGAGGAGCAGGTGGCCAAGCTGAAAGAACTTGTGGCGGCTGATTCTAAGCTGCTTGCAAATCCTTTCTTCCAGTCAGTCAAGGCATTGTAAAAAAACTTTATTGGTATGGGTACTGCGCGTCCAGGAAGAAGACGACGCATAAATCTACGGAAAGCTAGGCGTCCGGAGCAGGGATCAAAGTGCAAAATGGCAAAGAGATAGTCAATAAAGGGAATGGTTTTAAATCTTTTATTGTGGTCGTCACTATCCAAAGTTTTTCTATTGAAATCGTGTTAGCTTCATGCTGTGTTTTGATGGTCCTTTTTGTAAAGCCACGACAAATAAGTGTTTTCTTCAGTAATGTAGATTGTAGATTTGGTAGAATTCTAATCATGGTGATCATGAACAGCCTCTGAGGGTATCATCATAGAAAACGAGAAGGAAGGGGAAAGAATGTAGACGAAGGAAAGTGAGAAACGTACCTTTGGAAGAGTCTTCATCCGTGCTTGTCCAAGTTTTATCAGGAGCAAGTTTGGAAGACCCGAATGAGGGGAAAAAAAAAAGCTGAACTCCATTTCTCTAGTGTAGCATCTCTTCTCCACCCGGGAAGAGTTATGTACAGGTCCCGCCGCTCAGGTGACTTGTTGAAAAAAAAAGGAAATTTATGAGCTGCCCTCGACAGTCGCCTTGACAGGGTTGATCTCGAAGCCGTAGTTCTCCTTGATGCGCTCGCGCCTCCGCTCCTCATATCCAGGCGGCCTGATACCTGTAAAGACGCATTGTCAGCATCAATCATGCACGAGATGCGAAATTTTCTGTTCTAGAAATTGCGACGAGCAAGCGAATTAATACATACCTCGTCCCTCGCCGAGCTCGGCGATGGTCTGCTCGACTGGCCGACGCGTCGTGCGGCGGATGATCTCTTTGCGCTCAAACTCGTCACTCTCCTCCTTGAAGCTGTCGATGCGACCGCCCAGGAAGTACAACGTGCCCTGGACACCGGCGAACAGACCGCCAATGCCGAGAACGACGGGCAGACGCTTGACTGCGAAGGAAATTAGCAATTGGTTGACATATGGATGCGAATGGCTGTCAATGTGAGGTTATTCAGAACACGTACATGGAAGTCCGAGGATACCGCCGCTAACGAATCCTCCGAACGCAGCAGCCCAAGCATCGTCCCTCTCACGAAGGTTCATGGTTGTGCGGGAAAAGAAGGTGTAGGCGGTAGGAGCGGCAGCTATTCGCGAGGCATGATTAGCATTGGTTCGCTATTTTCTAACTCAACGGGCGCCATGGACCACGCTGGTAAGTGCCGCAGGCAAGGGGAAACGTACTAGCGAGGCCGATGATGGGAGCGCCACGGGTGAAGACGCTCAAGGAGCCGACGTTGCGCCTCGACAGGGCGTTGTGGATGGCGGCAACGAAGATACCGCTGCCGAGGCCCATGATGGCCGTCTTGCCCGTCTCGTCAATGACATCGTGGGCCACGTACGGCTTCTCGGGCTTCAGGTAGCTCGGAGCAGTGGGATCCGGCTGCTGCGCCATGGCGAATCGGCGTGGGGGATGGGTGTGCGGGTTGGGAAGGGGGCGGAAATTGGAGTTGAAACTACCGTGCCTTCATCGAGGGGGAGCGAGGTTTGTGAAGACAGAGCTTGGGGATGATGGAGCAGGTTCGTAGTTTGTGCTCACGTGACCTGACATCAATTGGCTCGCGCTGATTGGCCGGACCTGACGTGCGCTAGGTGGCCGAGCTTGGGGGAGCAGATTCGATTGTGCTCTCACTGCACTGCGCTGCTCTGCTGCGGGCCCTGGCCCCCACCAGCCGACAACCCTGCTGCACTAACAAATAAATTTGGGTGAAGCTGTCGTGAAGCCTTGTTGCATATCTTTGGCTTGAAAGTGGTCGGCACGTCGAGCCAGCAGTAGCGGAATTGCTTATGCGACAGCTAGCAGCATTTCCGTTGCGCTTCCTAACTCGCAAGATCAAGGCAAACTCATCGTCATCACGCCGGCCCATCCACCATCTCATAGGCCTCTCACTCAAGAGCTGCGCTTACAAGAAACAACATCGAAATCGAACCCTCCAGCATACAGCTCCCTTCCCAGCAACCGGGAAAACCTGGGAACTACAGAAACACCCACTGGAATCTCACAAGACCCTGTTTCATTCACTGGGGTTGCGGCCCACTCACACACGACTCAAGATGAGCTCAACACCACCCGCTGAGCTCACATCAGATGTAGCAAAGCCTCCCATCCAGGACCCCGCAGGAGAGAAGCCAGCCGAATCGGAACAGCATGTGACATCGGACAAAACGGCAAGCCAGGATGCACCAGCTGGCCCCTCTGTCCTGGCAGACGGCCAACCGCCCATGTCCAAGAACGCGCTCAAGCGCCTGAGGCGCCAGCAGGAGTGGGAGGACTCCAAGGACGACCGCCGGAAGCGGCGCAAGGAGAAGCGGCACGCCGCAAAGGGCCGCAAGCGCGAGGAGCGCGAAGCCCTCCTCTCGCAGGGTGTCGACCTCGCCGTCGTGTTCCCCCAGCGGCCCGCGCCCACCCCCGTGCCTGTCGCCCTCGTGCTCGACTGCGACTTTGAGAGCTACATGACGGACAAGGAGCGCATCTCGCTCTGCAGCCAGGTCACCCGCTCCTACTCGGACAACCGGCAGTCGCGGTACCGCGCGAGCCTCTGGATCGCCGGGTGGCGGGGCAAGATCACGGAGCGCTTCCACGGCGCCCTCCGCGACACGCACAAGGGCTGGCGCGGCGTGCAGTTCGTCGAGGGCGACTTCCTCGAGGCCGCCGTCGGCGCGCGGCAGGCCATGAAGGACAAGGAGGGCAAGATGATCGAGCCGCTGCAGAGGAGCCTGGACGAGAGGAAGCCCATGGCGCGGGACCCGACCGACCCGTTCCCCCTGCCGGACCCGGCGCCGGAGCTCGCCGAGGAGTACAAGGACGTCGTCTACCTCACCTCGGACTCGCCCTACACGCTCGAGCGCATCGCGCCGCACACCACCTACGTCATCGGCGGCCTCGTCGACAAGAACCGCGAAAAGGGGCTGTGCTACCGCCGCGCGCGCGAGCGCGGCATCCGCACCGCCAAGCTGCCCATCGGCCAGTTCATGGTGATGCAGAGCCGGCAGGTCCTGGCGACGAACCACGTCGTCGAGATCATGCTCCGGTGGCTCGAGTGCGAGGACTGGGGCAAGGCCTTCCTGAAGGTCATCCCCAAGCGCAAGGGGGGCAAGCTGAGAGGGGAGGAGGAGGAGGAGGAGGAGGGTGGTGGCGCCGATGGAAAGGAGGGCCAGGATGCCGCCGCTGAGGAGGACGACGAGGTCAATGAGGAGGATGAGCAGGAGGAAGCGCTCGAAGCGCTGGCCGAAGCCAATGCCTTGGACGAGGAGAGGGAGAGGGCGGACAAACCGGCCGAAGCAGCCGAGAGGCAAGCGCCAGCCCAAGACCAACCAAATTCAGCAAAAGAGACGTTGTAAATATTTGTGAAATCATATTAATTCAGAATCTGTACAATGCGACGCCTACCAACACCATTTGAACATCCAAGGTCATATCCACATTATATACACAGCTGTCCTGTCCTGGCGCAGCCCATATCGCCCCGGTGTGATGGGACTAGAATGCCATGGAATCCTCGTCTCGTTCCCTCTTGACCCGTGTGTCCCGCTCATCCCTCATGATGCCATTTACGAAGGACCTGAACTTCTCGATGTACGGCTTCAGGCTCGTCTTCTCCCAATCGTTGACGCCCTTGCCATTGTCCTCCGCGTCGCTGTCAGGCTCCCAGGCGTTGATTTCCGCCAGCAGGCTCTGCACCGTGGGCACGCCGAGGGGGTCAAAGTCCTCGAGGTTCTTGGTGTCGATGGGCACGCAGACGCGGCCGGTGCCTGGGTGGACAACGAATGGACTCTTGAGCAAATGGTTGAGCTTCTTGCTGACCTCGATATCAAGGCGAGGGTATGTGTACTCCAGCACAATGTCCTGCTTGGCTTCTTTAAGGGCCTTGGGGTCGAGGGATTTGCTGGCACCGCTCTTGGCAAGGGCGTCAATGTCAGCCCATTTGGAGGCCGATGCCCGTCCCGGAGCGGCGTCCCACTTTCTGCGCAGCGATTCGTTCAGGTTGCGGTCTGGAAGCAGCTGTAAGAGCTTCTCGGCTTGTTCACCCGAGGCCCAGGGATCTTGCACGTCGAGAACATCCTCCTTGAAGTGGCCTTGCAAAATTTCCAAACTGCGACTGTGAGAGTGTTAGTACCGAGGAGAATGAATCTCATCTAGTGGCTGTAGACGTACGATAAGTGAGGATGTAACGGCCTCCTCACGTTGACCTTCTTACCACTCTGTGCGCCACCCCGAACCACTTCCAGGTATCCTGCAATTGCCCTCCTCCTCTGGTCGTCCATGCTGCGGACTTTCTTGTCGCAGACCCAGGCGTGGGCACCTCTTCGTCCTGAGTAAACCCACATGATGTGTTTGAAGCCAAAGTCCTCGCGGAGGGCCACGTCGACGACTTTAATGGCCATGGTCATGAACTGCCAGCACTTGGTACAGATGTTGGCCTTGTCGCAGCACGTACGGATGTCGTCGTAATCTGTCAAATCGATATCGAAGCACAGTTCCTTGGCAAGGGGCTTGAAGGCAGCCGAGTTCCTCAACGTCTTGCGGTCGCGAGGGTTGGTGGTATACACCGGACCGATTTCGAAACGGGAGGGCATCAGGCGAAGGACATCTTTGCGTAGCCTGCCGTGACACGGTAAGCAACGAGCTCCTGGAGCAGCGAATGGAAACCTTGTGCTCACAAATCAGATGTAGAGAAGGATTGATAACGGAGGTAGGCATCATTTTGCAGGGTAAAGGCAAACTCTCGATGGCTGAAGTCGTTGGTCGGCGTGGGACTGTGGTTTAGCCACTGGAAGAGGTAGCGCCAAGGGAAGAGTCGCTGGTAGAAGCTACGCATAACCTCGGGGTCCGAGGCGCTCAATGACAGGAAGTCTCTAAGGTTTGTGTCAATTGATTGGGAGCATGCGGTTGAGATAATCACTTCACCACGTACATGCCTGCGGTTGGGGCAGCGGGGGAGCTGGCATCTTTGAGGGGAGCGGAGCTAGGCATATCGTCGTCGGAGTCGAAGCCGTCAAACAGTTCTTCCAGCTTGACGGGGTCTTTGCTTGCCCCAGTGGTGGGAGCTGGCGCCTCCCCTGAATCGCTCATTTCGGCGTCGCTGTTGGCAGCAGGTCGCGCGGGCTGAGGGTCGCCCTCGGTGTCCGAATCGCTCATGTCGACGTTCACGTTGGCGGCCGGCTGAACGGCTTGAGGAATGGCCTCGTTGTCCGAGGGCTCATCCTTAATGGGCCCCGGGGAAGAAGCCGAGCTCTCTGACTCGGAGTGTGGCATTGTGGCAGTTTCGTTTGGATATTATTTGAGGGGGAAGTTTCGGAGCAGGAAAAATCGAGTCTGGTCCTGATCCTCGCTGTCGATTTCCTTACAAGCAGCTGGTGATGGTGGGCAGAAGATATTCAGTGGGATGGGACCGAACGCGTCGAGACGCGTCTTTTGGCGTAAAGCGAATTTCGGCTTCTGACAGCCACCAAGCCACCCCACTCACCCTTGGACAAACAGCCACAGTGGCTGGGGAACCCTCGAACTACAGTGTTCAACGAATACTTTTCTATCCCGTTGGCTTTCAAGCGCTTTACGATAACTTCATGTGTCAAATGTTATGAATATCCCTTCTAACACTATACCGCCCTCTCGCGGCCTTGACTCTTGACAACCATAGTTTTGGAACTTGACAGCCAGCCAACCGATTTTATGTGGTGTTGATGCCCTACAACGTCAGCCAAAAGGCGAGTTTCCTCTTCAAATCCCATGTGAAACCAAACTCGCTTCTGTAGTCCAACGAATGAACAGGATACCCCGTGGCGTGTTCTAGTTTGCGTCACCACGATGACCAATTCCCCACTCCGCTCAGGCCTGCACGATATCAGCCGCAATATGAGGCAGCTAGGATCCTTGGCCTGCCGTGGCACAAGGCACGAGCTTTGGTTTCCACCGGGAAGCAAAGATGCCTTTGCATATTCTGAAGACTCTCACTCGCCGCAATTCGACTTCGAGAATAATGCAACCAAAATGAACCAAAGCCGACAGGAACACGGTTATACAGGGACTTGGATTCACAGTGACCTGACAACTTCAATGCCTCATAAGAGCTGAAGGACTGCCACTATGGAAACCTAAGGCGAGGCAACTTAATCCACAGTGGCCAAACTACGGAGTCAAAGTCATGAGAAGACGAATGGTTCAACATTGCCATCACAGCAGGGCGTTATACATCCATGGGGAACAAGGCATTGGAATGCATCAACTACCCAAAGCGTGCAAATCCATGGACCTGTGCTGCGTAATGAACGATGACACCCGCCATCATCGAGATGGTCTCCAGAATTGGCACCACCAAGACGCAGAAGGGGTTGCCCAGTGAGTCCTGTCATGAATGACAGCTGTTGTGTGGCCTCATGAGCCGACCCTGCGCGAGTCCGCGAGCTTTGTCAGAAGAGTATGGACATAAACTTGTGCTTCTTTACCCAGGAGGCCTCTTCAACAGGTAGGCACCAAAAGAGCTCGTAGCAGTGACAGGAAAGAAATGTGCCAATGCTCGATCTCGATGGGTTTTAAAAGTAGCTGGATTCGGCGCGCTCTGATACGTAAAACGGCATCACATCCACCAGACTACCACATCACGCTCGCCCCGACAGAGCCGGACAGGAACAAACCTTCCCAAGACGCTCAGGTAACGTTTCTCGTTACCGTTGCATACTACGAGACGCCGGGGACCCGGTTATGTTGGTCTAGAACCGCCCCCTTCCTCCCTGCAAGACGCAATTCAATGCACGTTGATCCTGGACACACGACAATGCCGTGAGCATCGGCATGGGTAAAAAGCCACGCACGGGAAAGCACTGGGCATCGAGCAAGGGCAAATTTCCGAAAAGCCCATTGCGCCACAGCTTCGGGGGGCCCAAAATAAAAGGATGGGGCATGCTGAGGGTGACACAACGCCTCACATGCTTGCGTGTGGGAGACGTAGATACAACATGGCAAGGGTATCCGCCTTTGCACAACTTCCAATCCATTCTAACAAGATCTCATGCTGTGATGCGGGCCCAGCTCAGCCTCTTAGTATCCGCCGCCTAGGAATTTCACGAAGATATGACATACGCATCAAGCTCTCCAGACCGCCAGTCATTTCCAGCCGATGCCATGCCCCAGTTGCTTTCCCCGAGTTCCCCGAGTGTGCCCCCCCCCCCCACATCCCGGCTCTCGCGTTGCGTAATGATCAAGACGTACAGACCAAATAGATGGCCGTGTTTTTTTTATTTATTTATCTATCTTTGTCTCTACGTGAGCCCTTGCCCGCATCGCTGTATCTCGGGCACGTTCCGCTCTCGTGGAGCAAAAGCGCAGAAGCGATGCTCTGGAGGGGGGGAGTCCGAGCTTGGCTTCCGGGTGGGTGTGACGGATGAGGAAAGACGGCAAGTCCAGAATTGTCCATGGACGTTGGGAAATCCTTGGCGCCCTTGAGCTTGACCACGTTGGCTTGATTGTGTTTTCGTGCAGGGGTTGCGGGAGGGAGTGTAGTGTGGGCTTTCTGGTGACCAGCAACAAAAGCAGGAACCGCGGCTGCTCCGCCAAGACTCAGTGTGAAACGCAAATTTACAGGGGGGGGGGGGGGACTTGCATGCATATCAGACCCCGTTGAGCTTCCGCCCTCGACATTCCGATGTCTGAGTTACGAGGTGTGCCATGCAATGCCGACAAAAAGGCTTACACTTGGCCCCCAGCAACCTAGAAAACAAAAGGCTTCCGCCGATGCTTGTTTGTCAGTGAGCAAGATGGAAGATGGAGATAGCCATGCAACTTTGGGCGCGCCGAGAGAGGGGAGGGGGAAGAGAAGAAAAAAGAAGATTCCAACTTAACCCTGATGAGGCTTGCTGCATCGTTCGAGCTTATTTCCGTCCATGGCCGAACCCTGGAGCTACCTACCTACTACGTACCTTGCCAGGCAGGTAACTTTGCACGGATAGTCTACTTTGCATTGACCCAAAGCCTGTCCAGCGAGCCATCTTGGCAACATGCACACAGGCAGCACCCTTCCCCGGGTCACGGGCAGAAAAGTGCGGTACCCAACCGTTGAGCCTCGACACGTCCGTCGCACACATTTGCTTTGCGTTGCGTTGCCGAATTTTCGTCACACCCCACCCTCATCTCGATCCTTTTGCCTCTTCGATCCTTTCACTTCGCTGTTTTGTATCGCACAATTTAAGCGTTACCAGTTCTCGCCCGACCATCTACAGTCACTGACATCGTGGACAGTACCTTACCGGACTTCTTGCCGTCCTTGCGCTCCTGAATCTACACCATACGCAACCACCACCCAGAAATCCTAACCCGCACACCCGGCGCCAATCTCCACATCTTCCCGAAAATGCCGGAGGTCTCCCCGCTGGCCCAACCGACAGGGCTCCGAGCCCCACTTATGGCCCGGTCCAGAACATGTCCAGAACACCATCGACCCTCAGCCCGGCGCCCGGGGGTCGGATGCAGTGGGGAAAGGGAGGGGAGGGGGGAATCGATGGATCGCTTTAGGAGGACTTCGTAAGCGTATAACTGGTTGGCTCCCACCTTTTCCGCAAGTCAGATTTGGACATTACCCTTGTCTTGACCCGTCTTCACCCTGCCACCGACTAAGACGGTCCTCAACTACACAGCCAGTAAGGATGGGCCAACACCTTTTCGACTTCGAGATTTTTGCATGTGCTGCAATGGAGACGACTCGACTACTCGGATTTCGAGGCCAACGCTGCCTTAGAGGACAACAATCAGTAAAGACGATCGGGGAAAAATGAATAATATTAACGTCTGAACGGTCGATGCCTAACCCCGAGCAAGCTTTGGGGCCCGGCCTAGTCAACTTTTCGACAACCTTAGCCGTTTTCGACTATTCGACATGTCCTCAACGCTCCGCCTCCGATGCTCACTTCAACCGACGAAACTCAACCCTCTATGAACATCTCCTCATTCATATCCAGCCTTGGGTACATTCCCTGCGAACCTGCGAACGATGGCCGTGGTGTATCAACATGAACGCCGTGCGCTGTGACAGCGCAACTCCCAGTCACATGACAAAGAAAAAGCGGGAAGAGCACAAAATGGTCGACACACGTCATCACAACAAAGAGAAGCGTCTCGACTACATGTAATTATGTGACGTGTTTAGTCGTTGCCGCTTCTCTGGAGGGCTGTCATGGTCAGACAAACGTCCTGGGGTTCCATCGATGGTTGTCGAATAATTCGCCCGGCTGCTCGTGCTTTGAGGCATGTTGAACTGGGCTCCGCCGTTCATCAGCCCGTAGCCCGACTCTGTGCTATTGCTCAGGGCAGACGTCGGTGGCATTTGCCCCGGCGACCAAGTCGAGCCCGGGTTGCCTGATGGTGGCGTTGGAGAGTCGAATTTCAGCGGATGAGTTCCCGGGGTGTGAATGAAGGGAACGTTGCCCATCAAGAACCCGGAACCGTGGTCATTTTGAGGCGGAGGGTTCTTGAGCAGGTGCGACAAGTGAGTTTTGACTGATTTGAGCATGCCCTCCCGGGTGAAGGGCTTGGCCAGGACGCCATTCATGCCTATGACCACCGTTAGCCAACCGTCTTCCACCGCTCGTCGATACCGGCGCGCCAATCAACATACCATGTTCGAAGTATCCATTCACCTCCTCCGGACGAATGTTGGAAGTCATAGCAATAATGGGAACTGAAGGATAGTGTTGACGGATGTACAGCGTTGCAGAAACACCATCCAGCTGGGGCATGATGATATCCATGAAAATAAGGTCGAAATGATCCCGGCCAACCTCGCTAACTCGCTGGTATGCCTCTGCGCCGTTGGGCTATGTCGGAGTCAGCAACTTCAACCAGAACACGCCATCTCATTACGAGCCGAATCACTTACCGCATGTTCAACCTCACAACCCATCGACTTCAAAAACTTGATACCAATCTTGGAACAAGTGTTGTCATCTTCGACCAGAAAGACCAGCGGCTTCTTGGGACCCCACATGTTGCCTGACTTATCTAAAGGCGTGGATTGCGACGGGCCGTTTGCCAGTGCAATAGGCTGCGGTTGTTGCGCTTGCTGAATTTGCGGCTGCTGCTGAGCTTGCGCTTGCGCTTGCTGTGGGTCTTGCATTGCGTTGCCATTGACATCGTTTGGTATCGCATATGGTATCTTATGAATGTGATCTGAATGAAACGGATCAATACCGACCGTCTGTCCGACCGGGTAGATGGGATAGCGACTAATGTCCGTCATAGGATCGTGAATCATGGGCATGGAGGTGGGTGTGATCATGGCCCCCGAGTCAGCCGGAGATCCATAAACGCCATGTAGACGTTCCAGCTCACGATCTGCTATCGAATTGGGCGCTACGCTGGACAAGAGCTCCCGAGCCCTTCTCAGCTCCGGCACTTGGCCATCATCCATATCGCCAGCCGCGCTTCCGCCGCCAGATTTGATTGATTGGTTCATTCCATCGTTTCGGTTCTCGTACGGCGTGAGATAATTCAGCATTTCGTACTGCGCCTGTTTCTGGGCATTCAGCATCTTTTGCAGCGTCAATACCTCGTTCACGAGGAGCTTATTCGTTTGCGACACGTCGGCAAACAGTTCCTGAAGCTGTTGCACCTGTTGCTGCGTGGCTGCTAGCTGCTCAGAGATGACGCTAATATGATGACTCGTGGTGAAGTCTTCTGTTGCTTGGGGCTTTCGCGGCGCAGGTGCCTTTCGTCGAATGTTGTCGAGGTCATCTTTGCTGTCGACGCGGAAGTACGGATGCTTGAATTCAAGAACCTTGGATGACGTGTTAGCCGGCGTGTCCGTTCCTCCGCAGGCTCATCGGGCAAAGAACTTACGTTCCCGTTCGGCGAGGAAGTCTCGCTGTCGCTTGATGGTTTCACCTTGTGAAAGTCGTACTTGTTCAATTGCCTGATGAAGCTGGACATGTTACTGTGTTTGAAGTGTTTCGGCAAGATCGATCTCGTGAATTTCTCGCCCTGATGCCGTCGTTAGGTCTCATGGTGGGGAGTAGGGGGGCTCCTTGGGTTTCCGCACCTCGACTACGACGAATGTATCGCCGTCCTTTCCCCATCGCGCTACATCCTGATGCGAAGGATCCTCCAGCATTCTTGATCCGGGTTAGCAAAGTCGACCGTGTATAGGAAGTACAGAGTATGAACCTGAATAGTTTGCGAACCTAGTAGTGACGTTAGTAAAAGATCAATGGACCGACAGACAATCGCGCGTTGCAGGCATACTCACAAACTCGCTGGCATTGTTTCCGCTGCCTTGGGCAGCGGCTGCATCTGTCCCGGACATGGCGAGGCTTTGCTTCCGTGTATCGTAGCAAAAGCTGTGAACGAAAGAGCGGTTACAATGACGGTGGTTCTAGAGACCACGAGTAACCGGTGTTACTCGTGGACAATTGACCAAGGTCGTGTTGTCCTGCTGCAAACCTGAACGTTCCAGGCCGCTGGTCGAATCACAGCACAGCGGAACCGAGTACTGTGGACAAGCCGGATGGCGCCGCAAAGCCCCCAAGTTCGGAGGGGGAAGCGGTCGAAAGAGGAGAAGGCCAAACCAAGTAGAGAGTGGCTGCCGGCGCGGTAGAGACGGCAAGTCGACGCAGCAATTTGAGTGGTTGCGACAACGATGCAATTGAAACAAATGAGTTAAGGCCTGGAATCGAGGTTGGGGATGGGCGGAGGTGGGCCGGGATGAGGGAGGGATCAGGTGGAGGGCGACAGTAAAAGCTTGACCAGGAGGGCTTCGGAGTCCATGGGTTGAGGGACCGCAGCCGGGCACCACGTCAACCGAAGGGGGGGCATTGGCGGGCTTCATCCCAGGAAGAGAAACGCTGTGGGAAGACGGTGGGGGGATCCAAGGTGCCTGGCGCCGAACCATTAGATCCATCTGGTTGGCCGCGTCCGGCTCGATCGTCCATGCCGACTGTGTGGCGCAACATCCATCGCACGGTGGTGAGGTACTTGTGGCATTGCTTCATGATGCGATAAGAGCAATCACTGGTAATTGAGTCGCAATGGTTATCTTCCGAGTGACTTGTGTAGCCTTCAGGTAACGGAGACGCCACTCGTCCGTGGATAGTTTCGGCTTCGCCAAGTTCAGGTATCCAGACTGAGGTAGCTGCAACGTCACGGACCTCACAAGTTACGGTACTTTACCAGATGCCCGTTGGACAGAGACGCTTGGATGGGTAGGTATCCGTCCGGCCTCGTCTTTCTCAAGCGCTCACATTTGTCTTGACTGTCTTGGCCGTCACAGTAACCTGACGGCTCTAAGACGGTACAGAGTACTGCTTCCCTTGAACTACAGCCCGCGCGGCATTTCCCTTGAATTCAGGTGTCAAGGAGCTCTGAGGAGACAAGCAGGTACTGTACTCCATGTCCAGCTGGAGCACCTGCATAGAGTGCATGACAGGGTGCCAGGGCGGAATCTAATTGGCCTCCACAGGAATGGCGCGCCGACTTCCCCCCCAGGGCCTCTAGCTCCGCGCGGGCAGATTGCTCTTGCTGATGAGGTTGGGGCGAGGTAGCGTAAAGTCTCCCACGATGGCACAGTTCTCTAGTGTCGCGCGTGAGATTCAGCCCGAGTGCGCCCAGTTCAGATGTCTCAAGACCAGCGGGTCGTGCTGGTTCAGAATTTCTGTCCAGCATCGAGACTGTCGAGGCTGACGAACAGAGGATTGTTGATTGATTGATTGATTGATTGATTGATTGATTGATTGATTGATTGATTGATTGATTGATTGATTGATTGATTGATTGATTGATTGATTGATTGATTGATTGATTGATTGATTGATTGATTGATTGATTGATTGATTGATTGATTGATTGATTGATTGATTGATTGATTGATTGATTGATTGATTGATTGATTGATTGATTGATTGATTGATTGATTGATTGATTGATTGATTGCTTG